>SNQJ01S0108572.1:41733-58911 GCA_010110895.2 Picea sitchensis
CTCCAATCGGTCTTCAGTCGATTGCCACTCAACATCCTAACAACCTCTTGATGGTTGACCTCTCAAATTAATGTCGATCACTTCAACATCAAATTTCTGGTCAATAACTTTGACCTCCAACTTAACCATTGACTTCACTCGACTTCTCGAACAAATTGTCTCCTAAACGAACCTCAACTAGACAATCAGGTGAATGTTTCATTGTAAAGAATATAACAACCCAACAATATGGAAAAATTCCTCACAACCAAAAGTATCCATAAATGAGTATTTTACCTTTCTACCTATCCATGCCTCCTCTATAATTCCACCATCCAAGGAACTTGAGGGCCCTCTATTTATTAAGTAAACAATAATATCCATGACTTGTTCCTAAAACTATAAGGGAAATCATGCATGCAGTTTCATACTCCTTGCACACTCCAAGATTGTCCCACTCATCCTTTCTGACACACCATTTTATTGTGGTGTTCCTAAAACTTTGTTCTCTCTATGAATCCCATGGTATGAACAATGTACTGTCAAAATATTTGCTACATTATTTGCCTCCATTGTATGTTATGAGATTCAACTTATTTCCTATCCCATTCTCAACCAAATCTTTCCATTTTTAAAAGTATCAAAAACATCATATTTTTTTCGAATGCAATAAACCGAAGATTTCCTAGTCGCATCATCAATAAAAATAACATAATAATAACATCCACCAAGGGATGATATTTGAACCAATCCCCACACATCTATATGCACAAGCTTTAATTGTTCGCTCTTATTTTTCTTCCCAACTCTAAGAAATACGACTCTCTTCTTTTTTTGATAAACACAGTGCTCACAAAAACCTAAATCAAACTGCTTCATATCTGAAAAAAAATTCCTTGAGTAAGGAATCTACATCGCCTTCTCACTCATGTGCTCAATCCCATGATTCCACAAAGTTGTATATGCTCCTATATAAACTAAAGAAATAGAAGATTTAGCATTATCGGTACATAAATACAACGTACCTACCTTCTCTCATTTTTCTATTAACAATGATACTTCAGTGACCTTCCATGAATTTCTTATAAATGTAACTGTACAACATTCACTTTCCTACTTCCCTACTAAAATTACATTTATTCTTGAATCAAGAAAGTGCTTCACATCTTTCAACAACCATTGGTTTCCATCCTGTAATTTTATCTGTAACTTACCCTTTCCAACAATATTACATGTTATCATTACCCAAATAGACCTATCTAAAATCAACTTGAAAATAGGCTTGAAAATATTTCTATAGAGTGTGGCATGAAATGAATCTATTGATTCCACCACCCAAGAATAATTAATATTATCTAATGAAAGGATTAAATCATCTTGCAACACATCACCTGCTACATTTTTTCCTAATTATTCTCATGTTTTCCATCTTCTTGTTTTCCTTTTTGACACCAATCATCTTTCTTTACGGGTATTTTCTTCCCATAATGCCAACACTCCATCTTCCCTTGTATTTGGATCTACCCTTATTAGACTTCCCGCAATTTTCTGGGCTCTCTCCTCTCTCCCTTTTTCTTTCCTTGTTCTCCACACTTAAAGCATTACCCGATGTCTCACCTATGTTTTTTTACACATTTCCTCGCTAAGGATAAAACCAACAACATCATCAAAGTTTAAAGTGTTTGAACCAAAGACATAATTACTCACCTCCATGAGAAAGCCATTCCATCTTTTTGGGAATGAGCACAAAATAAAACAATCCCTAATATCATCATTGAAGTATAGTCCTACAAAACCTAATTGACTGGTGACCATGTTAAACTCATTTAAATGATCAACAACATGCCCACCTTCTAAAATATTTATATTAAATAAGTGTTTCATAAGAAATACCTTATGGGAGGCTGAGGGTTTTTCATACAGTTTAGCCAATGATTTCATCAGATCTTCCATTTTCTTTTCTTTTGAAATTTTGAAAGGCATGGATGTCACTAGGCATAAACGTATTGCTCTTATTGTCTTTATATCAAGAAACTCACATTCTTAATCCTTCATAGTCGTCAGCTTCTTTGTTATTCTGCTCAATGGTAGGAAAATATTTGTATGATATAGATAGTCCTCCATTTGAATTTTCCATAGTTGGTAGTTTTGGATGTTAAAATTCTCAACCCTAAACTTGCCTTCTTCCTCAATTATTCAAACTAGAACTAAGAACCCTCCTTTCCTGCAAGTTTATAATCCAAATAGACCTTTGGATTTGATACCAGTTATTAGGAATAGGATCGCAAATAAATAATAATAATAATAAATGAAAATGAATGTACAAATAAAGCACAAAAGAACACAATACAATAGAGACACCAATATACGTGGTTCACCAAATATGGGCTACGTCCATAGAGAAACAAACATTCCTTCCTTTATTCCATCCAACAAAATGAAGGGATAACACCTACAACACATTTGTTGCAACCTCCTCTTCACTCTCTCATAATATCCTCTCTCAAACACACAATACTCTCTTTCACAGTTATACAACCTTTAAATAGGCTTCATTACATATAATCACATGGGAAAATACCATGGGATTCCCAATACCATGGGCCCATAAACCACTGACAGTAAACCTATCGTTGACTATAATACAATCTCCCCATAAAATAGGGTTTCCTTCTAAGGAAAAAAATCACCAACATAATTTCTACCATCAATTTTGTAACCTAATAATCAGCGGTCCATATTGACTATGAAATTACAATATTTTAAAAGGAATTTTTCAAAACAATTATTTTTGGGGATACTACCTTGAACCCCCATCGGGGGGGCTCCAAAAAAAATTTCTTTGCTCCCCTGGACCCATTGGAAACAATAGTGGAGGGCGTCAAGCCCCCCCACAGATCCTCATCAAGAACTAGGATCCAAAGATAGCTGAAACAAGACCTATGAATCAATAAGGTAATCAGGTGATGCAAGAGCATCTTTCCGACTCGACAAATGCATTCACAAATCAACACGTCATCATGCATTTGGAGATAGGGAGAGGTACCGACCCTCTCGTTTTCAAAATTTGAATTATAAAATTAAGTTAATTTATGTGTAAGGTCGATAAATTCCAAAGCCATTCCTTTGGATAGGTGTGGATGGGTTCATCGAAATAATCAACTGTAAGCAGGTCTAGATCTGTGTCAGTTATAGATCTATGTTCAATGTAATGAGTGATAGGGTTAAGGTGTCTTAACGAAAATGTTGATGGCACTAAGGTGGTGGAGAGGATAATCTCATAGAGCCCTCTTTTGTAAAAAAAGATAGATATTTTGTATAGAGATGAGTTTTTTTATTAGATTAGAAGAGATAGGAAGTAGAGAGGAGAGCGAGGCTCTGTGATAGTCCAGTCTTGTACACAGTTGTAAACAGACATTGATCTTAATACAAAGAAGGGCATTTTTTCCTGCGTATGATGTCTATTTATGTTATTTTTGTTCTTTGAATAATATTTGTGTATGTTCATATATGTTGTAGATGTATAGGTTAACTCTCATATATAGGATTGAGATAGACTTCTTAATATTTGAGAGTTGTTGAGTTATCTATGGGTTCTTTAGCTATTGCAAAGACTATACATCTGAGTCCTGTGTCGAATTTAGGCAAGGATGTGCCAAGAAGGCACACTAGAGAAATCATAAACTCAAGAGAGGAGCCTCAAGGTTGTTGAATACCTTCGAGGAGAAGTTGTGCGGAGAAAGCAAAGAGAGATAGATTCACTGAGAAATCTGTAGAGATTTGTCAGGTGGGCATAAAGTGAGTGCAAGGAGTGCACGAAATAAGTTTGTTTCAAGTTTAGATAGAAGAGAAGTGTCAGAGGAGAAGACACTTACAGAGTTGTTGAACACTCTGGAGGAAGACTTGTGCAAGGACTGCACCAGGCCAACACTCGGATGAAGTGTTGAAAGATAGCCAGTTGAAGGTTGGTCAAGCAAAAGGAGTGTGCAGAGGAGAGAACTTGTTTCAAGTTCATAAGATTGGGAGGTTGAGAACAAAAGTTTTCTAGGAAGAACACCAGAATTCTTCTAAGGAATATGCAAAAGGTTCGAGTCCCTTAGAGATAGTGCAAAGTCGACAAGCGCAGGAGATATAGTGCGAAGTTTCGCGTAGAGCACAAGAGTGCGCTAGGGCCGAGGTCAAGTTTCATTGACAAAATATTAGGAGGGAAAGCAGAAGTCAAGACCCAAATTCACAAGGCTCGTAGGAGGTAGATCGAAGGCCGAGACCTTCGAAGCGTTGAAATATTCCAAGTCTGGGAAGAAATACAAAGCTCAGGAGGAGATCAGATCTAGGTTGTCAGATATGAGTGCAAGGACCAACAGTCATTGGATCCATGTAAGGTGCATGTGCCTTAACCATTTGATAGAAGACAGGAGAGTACACTTTGTGAAGTCCCAAAATTATGAAGTCAGTTAGAACTGTCCATCATCAGAGGCCAGGTGGGAGCGTATCTGATATTTCGATGATTCAGACCTCAGAAGATTACAAAGAAGGCAGGAGGTGAATATCCAAGGAGCTAGGAGCCACAACGATCCTAGTCGTCCATCAAGAAAGGACACATGGTGGGATATCATCATTTCGTTAAATCGTGACTCAAGGAATTCGAAGGTTAGAGTTGTTAGAATTCGTGAGTTTATCTGAACCCTCAGATCGTGAGAGGAGCAGTGGGCGTCGATCTAGTGCAAGCAGGGTTTTGGGGATCAAAATATCTGAGGTGAGAATTCTTTCGACTTCATGAAATGCGAAGTCTCGAAGAACTTAATAGTTGGGCCCCTGGTCATAGCCCAACATCAAAATCAAAGGGGCTAGAGGAAAGGAGCTAGCGCCAATGGGATTTTAGATCTCGAAAAATCGGAAGTCAGAAGTCAGGAGAAGAGAGGAAAACAACCTTCTAACTTCGTGAGATGCGAAGTTTGAAGTTTGCAAAGGGGTGGATTGGACCGTTGGATCGCGGGAGAGTGTGTACTATTGATCTGACAGTAGGAGTTCAGGATTTCAAGAGTCAGGAGAGTCAAGGTTGGCTCACATACAAATCTTCGACATACGAAGTCACGAAGCGCATTTTTCTTAGGCATGTGGTCACAGCTAGTGGTCACATGGAGGAGGCTTGCGCCAAGTGCCAATTCACATCGGTGGAGTTTCAAAAGCACCTGTGGATTATTTTATTGAAGATTCCAGAAGGGAATCGAAGAACCATTTCATCTCAGGGAATTTGAATATCCAGTGACCAGGAGGTTGGCAGACCCCATCGAGGTGTAGTGCTACATAAAGTGGCATCAGAGCTGATATTTTTCTTGTAGACAATAGGCAAAGAAGCGAGGAGGTGAAGAATATAATATGATAACGTTGAATGATATTAGAAGCTAAAGTTTTCTTGTAGACAACAGGTGAGAAGGAGACAGAGTATTAATGCTTTGTGTGTGATTTCTAGCAAGGTGTGGAGTAAATGGTAGAAATCTAGATGAGCTAAAAACAGAGGGTGGAAAATGGTTATTGAAGGCCATATTGGTGGTCAGGACAAGAACCACCAGCAAGAAAAAAAAAAAGTTGAGATAGATAAAGAGCTCACAAAAATAAGAGAAAAGATGGAGATGATAGCATTGAAAATGCAACATGATGCAAAGGTACACTAGACATATGAATGGCCTTTGAAGAGGAAAGTAGAATGGCCTGTCCAGAAGTTGATGGCCAGAAGGAAGCAACAAATGTTGAAAAGGTGGTTAAGGCATGCTAAAAACCTCAGTGACATAGAAGAGGAAGTGGTTCACATCTGTGAGCCAGAAACTGGGAAGAGTCTCAGTGATGATGAGGATAAGATATCAATGGATGATATCAAAGACTTCCATAAGGGAAGTAGTGAGCTATCAGATTGCTAGGTGGGCAATGATATGAGATTAGCTGAGGATTTCATAAACTACGAAGAGGGAATAAATGGACTTTCAAGTTGCCAGGTGGGCAATGGAAAGAGATCAATGGGAGGTCTCATATACTTCCAGAGGAGCAGTAATGAAAGTTCATATTTTCAGGTGGGAAATGAGAATGATCATTGGAGGATCTCATATACTGCCACGAGAGTAGAAGAAAAACCCCAAGTTGTCAAGTGTGCAAGGGAAGTGAGAGGAGATTGTTTGACAGTCTCATGAACTTATCTGAGAGTTCATATCAGCAAGGAGATCTGGTGGAGGTGGATCAGAGGAGTATTTTGATCATTGGAGGAATTGAGATATTCCTACCAAGTATCCCAGTTGGGGCTAGAGCATGTGTTGCAGGAGCAGCAACAGAAGGACAACCAATAGAGACTATCAAAGAGGAGAAATAACAGACATTGATGTCTACCCCAGCACAAAAGAGGAGAATTCAAATGAATTTGTCACTCAATGGGAGAAAGAGATGAATATGTTGGAGGATTGGTTGGACAATCCAAAACCAGAAGATGGATGCCATAAGACAGTCACGAATATTGCAAGAAAAGAGTATTCGACATAATTTCTCAGAAATTTCAGTCGGGAAGTTGAACAGATGATGACTGCAACAATGAATCATGCAACAGAAGAGGGAGCAGAATTCCAGTCGCAAGAATAGATTATAGACGATGGAGATATGCTAACACAAGAGGAGATGACATAAACCTATATGTCAGAAGAGGAATCTGAGAAACAATTCAGCAAGGAGACTGCAGAATTGAAGTCTGCAGCAGAGTGGAAAACTAGTTCCACGAGAGAAGATGAAGACAACATGAGAGATCAAGTAGATATACCGATTGATATGTATGGAGAGGAGGAAGTGCAACAGAGAAGAATACATAAGAAGAGCCAACCACTGGAGCAATTGGACAGGGTGATAGAAGAGATTAGAAAGATGATTTTGAGGTCAGCAGAGGAGACTGTTAGAAAGGAGAAGCTGAGCAAAAGAGATCATGCCATAGAAGCAGGGAAGAAAAAACAACAACAAAAACAAAGCAGAGGAGAAGGTAGACAACTCCAAGTAAAATTTTGGGATCCAAGTGGATTTCAACAGAGCTGGAGAGCTCATGAGTAGGAGCTCATGAATTTTTCACAGCAGTGGAGTATAATGTAGGAGCATATTTATGAATCGACAGATGCGTTGACAAATCAACATGTCAGCACGCATTTAGAGATAAGGAGAGGCACCGACCCTCTCATTTTCAAAATTTGAATTATAAAATTAAGTTAGTTTATGTGTAAGGTCGACAAATGCCTTTGGATAGGTGTGGATGGGTTCATCAAAGTAATCAACTGTAAGCAGGTCTAGATCCATGTCAGCTCTAGATCTTCGTTCAATGTAATGAGTCATAGGGTTAAGGTGTCTTAATGAAAATGTTGATGGCACTAAGGCGGTGGAGAGGATAAGCTCATAGACCCCTCTTTTGTAAATAAAGAAATATATTTTGTATACAGATGATTTTTATCATTATATTAGAAGAGATAGGAAGTAGAGAGGAGAGTGAGACTCTGTGATAGTCCAGTCTTTCTTGCATATGATGTCTATTTATGTTATTTGTGTTTTTTGAATAATATATGTGTATGTTCATATATGTTGTAGATGTATATTTTAATTCTCATCTGTAGGATTGAGATAGACTTCTTAATATTTGAGAGTTGTTGAGTTATCTCTGGGTTCTTTAGCTAGTGCAAAGAATGCACATCTGAGTACTATGTCAACTTTAGGAAAGGATGTTCTAGGAGGGCACACCAGAGAAATCATAAACTCAAGAGAGGATCTTGAAGGTTGATTAATACCTTAGAGGAGAATCTATGCAGAGAAAGCAGAAAGAGATAGATTCACTGAGAATTCTGTAGAGCTTTGTCAGGTGGGCATAAAGCGAGTGCAAGGAGTGCACATAAGAACGTTGTTTTGAATTCAGGCAGAAGAGAAGTGTTAGAGGAGAAGACACTTACAGAGTTGTTGAACACTCTGGAGGAAGACCTGTGCAAGGAGTGCACAAGGCCAACACTTGGAGGAGAACCAAAATTCTTCTAAGGAATACAGTGAAGAGTCGAGTCCCTTAGAGATGGATCAAGGTCGAGAAGCTCAGGAGAGATAGCACAAAGTTGCATGTAGAGCACAAGAGTGCACTAGGGAAGAGGTCAAGTTTCATTGACAAAATATCAGGAGGGAAAACAAAATTTGAGACCCAAAGTCATAGGGCTCGCAGGAGGTAGATGGAAGGCCAAGACCTTCGAAGCATCGAAATCTTCCAAATCTGGGAAGAAATCAAAATCTCAGGACGAGATCAGATCTGGATCGTTAGATCTGAGCACAAGGACCAATAGTCATTGGATCCAAGTAAGGTGCATGTGCCTTAATCATTTGATAGCATACGAGAGAGTGGACTTTGTAAGTCTCAAAGTTTTGAAGTCAATTGGAACCGTCCATCATTGGAGGAAAGGTGGCAGCAAATCCAAAAGTTTAAGGATTGATACCTTAGAAGATTAAAGAGAAGGAAGGAGGTGAATATCAGAGGAGCTGGAAGATGCAATGATCCTAGCCATCCATCAAGAAAGGACATGTGGTGGGAGATCAGCATTTCACTGACTTGCGACTCAGAGAAGTCAAAGGGTAGAGTTGTTAGAACTCATGAAGTGCGAACTCACGAGTTGATCTAAACCATCAGATCTTAAGAGGAGTTGTGGTCGTCGATCTAGTGCAAGGGGGATTTCGGGGATCGAAATATTTGAGGTGAGAAGTCTTTCAAATTCGTGAAACGCGAAGTCTTGAAGCACTTAATAGTTGGCCCCTAGTCATAGCCCAACATAAAAATCAAAGGGGCTATAGGAAAGGAGCTAGCACCCATGAGATTTTAGATATTGAAAAATCAGAAGTTGGAAGTCAGGAGAAGAGAGGCAAGAGACCTTCTAACTTCACGAAATGTGAAGTCCTAAGTTTGCAAAGGGGTTGATCAGACCGTTGGATCGTGGGAGAGTGTGGACATTTGTTCTGACAGCGGGAGTTCAGGGGTTCGACAGTCTGGAGAGTCAAGGTTGGCTCACATACAAATCTTTGACATACGAAGTCACCAAGCACCTTTTGGTTAGGCCTCTAGTCATAGCCAGTGGTCATGTGGAGGAGGCTTGCGCCTAGTGTCAATTCGCACAGGTGTAGGTTCAAAAGGACCTGTGGATTATTCTGTGGAAGATTCCAACAGGGAATGGAAGAGCTATTTCAGCTTAGGGAATTTGAAGATCCAGTGATCGGGAAGTCAGTCGAGCCCACCAAGGTGGGGCACTGAACAAATGATGAATACATCACTAAAGCATGCATCAAAAGAGGGAGTAGAATTCCAACCAGAGGAACAACTGATAGAATATGGAGATATGCCAACACAAGAGGAGCTGAGAGAAACCAATATGTCAAAGGAAGAAGCTAAGCAGCAATTCAGCAAGGAGACTACAGAATTGAAGTCTGCAGGAGAGTGGAAAACTAGTGCCACAAGAGGAGATGAAGACAACATGAGAGATCAAGTAGATATGCCCATTGATAAGTATGGAGAGGAGGAAGTGCAGCAGAGAATACTACATAAGAAGAGCCAACCACTGGAGCAACTGGACAGGGTGATAGAAGAGATCAAAAAGTTGATGTTGAGGTCAACAGAGGAGACTGTTAGCAAGGAGAAGCTAATCATAAGAGATCCTACCATAGAAGCATGGAAGAAACAATAAAAACAACAACAAAGAAGAGGAGCAGGTAGACAACTCCAAGTAAAATTTTGGGATCCAGGTGGATTTCAACAGAGCTGGAGAGCTCATGAGCAGGATCTCATGAATTTTTCATAGCAGTGGAATATGATGTAGGGTCATCTTTTTGACTCGAAAGATGCATTAACAAATCAACACGTTAGCACGTATTTGGAGATAGGGAGAGGAACCGACCCTCTCGTTTTCAAAATTTGAATTATAAAATTTAGTTAGTTTATGTGTAAGGTCGATAAATGCCAAAGCCATGCCTTTGGACAGGTGTGGATGGGTTCATCGAAATAATAGACTGTAAGCAAGTCTAGATCCATGTCAGGTCTTGATCTTTGTTCAATGTAATAAGTCATAGCGTTAAGGTGTCTTAACGAAAATGTTGATGGCAGTAAGGCGGTGGAGAGGATAAGCTCATAAAGCCCTCTTTTGTAAAAAAAGAGTGATCTTTTGTATCGAGATGAGTTTTTTTATTATATTAGAAGAGATAGGAAGTAGAGAGGAGAGCGAGACTCTGTGATAGTCCATTCTTGTACACAGTTGTAAATAGACATTGATATTAATACAAAGAAGAGAAATTTTTCCTGCATATGATGTTTATTTATGTTATTTGTGTTCTTTGAATAATATCTATGTATGTTCATATATGTTGTAGATGTATAGGTTAATTCTCATCTGTAGGACTGAGATAGACTTCTTAATATTTTAGAGTTGTTGATTTATCTATGGGTTCTTTAGCCAGTGCAAAGAGTGCACTTCTGAGTCCTGTGTCGAATTCAGGCAAGGACTATCTAGGAGGGCACACCAGAGAAATCATAAACTCAAGAGAGAAGCCTCAAGGTTGTTGAATACCTTAGAGGAGAAGCTATGTAGAGAAAGCACAGAGAGATAGATTCACTGAGAACTCTATAGATCTTTTCCAGGTGGGCATCACGCGAGTGCAAGGAGTGCATGAAATAACTCTGTTTAGAGTTCAAAGAGAAGAGAAGTGTCATAGGAGAAGACACTTACAGAGTTGTTGAACACTTTGGAGGAAGACCTGTGCAAGGAGTGCACCATGCCAAAACTTGGACAAAGTGTTGAAAGACATCTAGTTGAAGGTTGGTCAAGCACAAGGAGTGTGCAAAGGAGAGAACTTGTTTCAAGTTTATAAGCTCAGGAGGTTGAGCACAAAAGTGTGCTAGGAGGAGCACTAGAATTATTCTAAGGAATACGCAGAAGGGTCAAGTCCCTTAGAGATAGAGCAAGGTTTAGAAGCTTGGGAGAGATAACACAAAGTTGCACAGAAATCACAGGAGTGTACCATGGCTGAGGTCAAGTTTCATTGAAAAAAGATCAAGAGGGAAAGCACAAGTCAAGATCCAAAGTCACGGGGCTCGCAAGAGGTAGATCGAAGGCCGAGACCTTCGAAGCATCGAAATATTCCAAGTCTGGGAAGAAATCCAAATCTTGAGAGGAGATTAGATCTGGGTCATTAGATCTGAGCACAAGGACCAACAGTCATTGGATCCAGGCAAGGTGCACGCACCTTAACCATTTGATAGCAAACAGGATAGTGGACTTTGCAAAGTCCCGAAGTTCCAATGTCAATCGGATCCGTCCATCATCGGAAGACAGGTGGTAGTATATCCAAGAGTTCAAGGATTTGGACCTCAGAAGATTAGCGAGAAGGTAGGAGGTGAATATCCGAGGGGTTGGGAGCTGCATCGTTCCTAACCATCCATCAAGAAAGGACACATGGTGGGAGATCATCATTTCGCTGAATTGTGACTCGGGGAAGTCAAAGGGTAGAGTTATTAGAACTCGTGAAGTGAGAACTCATGAGTTGATATGAAATGTCAGATCGTGAGAGGAGCCATGGCCATCAATCTGGTGCAAGTGGGGTTTCAGGGATCAGAATATATGAGGTGAGAAGTCTTATGACTTTGCGAAATGTGAAGTCCTGAAGAACTTAATAGTTGGCCCCATGGTCATAGCCCAACATCAAAATCAAAGGGGATAGAGGAAAGGAGCTAGCGCCCATGGGATTTTATATCTCATAAAATTGAAAGTCGGAAGTCAAGAGAAGAGAGGAAAACGACCTTCTAACTTTGTGAAACACAAAGGGGTGGATCGGATCGTTGGATCATGGGAGGGTGTGGACCGTTGATATGACAGCAGGAGTTTGGGAGTTCGGGAGTCGAGAGAGTCAACACTAACTCACATAAAAATATCCAACATACGAAGTCACGAAGTTCCTTTTGGTTAGGCGTGTGGTCACAACCAATGGTCACGTGGAGGAGGATTGTGCCTAGTGTCAATTCGTGCAGGTGGAGTTTCAAAAGGACATGTGGATTATTTTGTTGAAGATTCCAGCAGGGAATCGAAGATCTATTTCAGCTCAGGTAATTTGAAGATCCAGTGACCGAGAGGTCAGCAGACCCCATCGAGGTGGGCCGCTGCATCATTTGGATTTACAACCAACAAAGGTCCTCTCAAGAGGTCATTTGAGGTGTAATTCATCACCCTTGAGTCCTAGGATCTACTTAATACTTTGAGAGGTTGGGTGTGGTGATTTAAGGCATCATGTTTGGCCCCATATTCCTACAATATTTTTACTTTAGTTAAGGTTCGGGTTTCCCTTCTCAACCATATAATGCCTTGAGACTGATACCTAATGATAAAAAAAATTTGATGGCACTAACATATTTATCAGAGGTCAAGGATACCCTCTAAAGTTAATATGTGGGTATTCAAGGCATTGTTCATGGCTCTATATTCCTCAAAGATTTCGTTAGGAACTAAGGAAGGCCCTCTTCCATAGATTGTTTTTAGGACCCTATGACACATACCTACTACTCAAAACCACATAGCAGCACTAAAATCCACAATAATAGAACAATGATACCCTACCTTCTACTCAAAACCACATAGCAGCACTAAAATCCACAATAATAGAACAATAATACCCTCTAAAGATCATGTGTGGTTTTTTCAGGAATCCTTCTTGGCCCTAGATGGTTATAAGCTTCCTTTAGGGCCTAATGTTCATGTTTCCTCCCCTAGCCATGTTTAAGGCATGGACACCCATGCCTAACACTGAAAAAAATGTGAATGGTACCTATATACCTATTTATAGACAAAGGATGCCCTCAATCGGTGATTTGTGGTGATTCAAGGTGTCACTCTTGACCCCAAAAGATTGTAAGTTTCCTTTAGAGCCTAACTCTTGGGTTTATTCCCTCTCCATTTCCAAGTTCCAAAGACTCATACTCAATGTTCAAAATCTCATAATGGTGATTATCCCCATCATGATACCAAGGATACCATTAAAAGGTCCTTTGTGGTGGTTCAACATGCCAATGGCGATGCTCATTTCCTAGAAGATTCCTTTAGGACCGAAGGCATAGGTGTTCTATCTTGAGCATGTCCAAGGATCCAAGACCCATACCGTGTGCTCAAAATATCCTAATGATTCCCACATCCCAACTTGAAGGCCAAATATCCCCTAGAGAGGTCAGCTATGGTCGTTTAAGGTATCATTCATGACCCTTGAGCTTTATAAGTTTATTAAGACCTCGAGAGTTAGGTGTGGTGGTTTGAGGCGTCATGTTTGGCCCTAGATTCTTATAATCTTTTAACTTCAACTAAATCTTGGATTTATTCCCTCTACCATATCAATGCATTAAGAACCATACCTAATGATCAAAACCTTGTCACAACACTCACATGCCTCAAGGCATTGTTTATAAATCTAGATTCCTCAAAGACTTGTTTAGGGCCTTAGGCATCACTTTCCTCCCTAGATCATTTACAATGACCTAGGCCACATACCTACTACTCAAAATCACCTAACTACATCTACATACCCAAGCATAGGCCATTGATACCCTTAGGAGGACATGCGTTGTTGTTCAAGGCATCATTCTTGGTCATAGATGGCTAAAATATTCCTTCAGGTAATAATGTTCATGTTTCCTCTCCTAGCCATGTCCGGGACCATGAGATCCATGCCTAATTCTCAAAAATTCCAGTGGTACCTATATACTTGGTTAAAGGCGAATGATGTCCTTGATAGGTCATTTGTGGTAATTCAAGGTGTCATTCTTAGCCATAGAAACCTATAATATTCCTTTAGGGCCTAACTCTTGATTTTGTTCCCCTAACCATATCCATGTTCCATAGACTTGTATCAATGTTCAAAAACTCATAATAATGTTTATCTCCATTTGAAGACCAAGGATACCAAGAAAGGTCCTTTGTGGTGGTTCAATGTGTCATTGATGCCTATAGATATCTAAAGGCTTCCTTTATACCTAAGGCTTGGGTTTCCTCTCTTTATCATGTCCAAGGACCCAAGACCCATACCTAGTGCTCAAAATATCCTAACAATGCCCATATCGCCACTTGAAGGTCAAAAATCCCCTGGAAAGGTCATCTATGGTCATTCGAGGTGTCATTCACAACCCTTGAAACCTAAAAGCTTCCTAAAACATTGGGAGGTCAAGTGTGGTGGTTAGAGCCATTTTGTTTTACTCTAGATTCCTAAAATCTTTGTGCTTTAGCTAAGGTTTGGGTTTCACCCCTCAACATGTCAAGGAACATGACATATATTGGTATTGTTTCTGGCACCTAAGCATGATAAGATTAACCTGAGCATGAGAATTTATGGGATTCAAGGGATTGTTCATGGTTCTATATGCCTCAAATATTTCTTTAGGAACTAAGGAAGGCCCTCTTCCATAGATCCTTTTTAGGACCCTATGACACATACCTACTACTCAAAACCAGCTAGTGGCACTAAAATCCACAACAATAGGACAATGATACCCTTTAGAGATCATGTGCGGTTTTTCGATGAATCCTTATTGGCTCTAGATGGTTATAAGCTTCCTTTAGGGACTAATGTTCATGTTTCTTCCCCTAGCCATGTTTAGGGTATGGAGACCCATGCCTAGCACTGGAAAAAATGTGAATGGTACCTATATAACTATTTATAGAAAAAGGACTCCCTCAATCGGTTATTTGTGTTGGTTCAAAGTGTCATTCTTGACCCCAAAATCTTGTAAGTTTCATTTAGAGCCTAACTCTTGGGTTTATTCCCCTGGCCATATCCAAGCTCCAAAGACTCATACTTAATGTTCAAAATCTCATAATGTTTATTATCCCCATCATGAGACCAAGGATACCATTGAAAGGTCCTTTGTGGTGGTTCAGCATGCCAATGACGATGCTCGATTCCTAGAAGCTTCATTTAGGACATAAGGACTAGGTTTTCTATCTTGATCATGTCCAAGGATCCAAGACCCATACCTTGTGCTCAAAATATCCTAATGATTCTTGTATCCCAACTTGAAGGCCAAAGATCCCCTAGAGAAGTCATCTATAGTCATTTAAGGTATCATTCATGACCCTTGAGCCTTATAAGTTTCCTAAGACCTCGAGAGTCAGGTGTGGTGGTTTGAGGCGTCCTGTTTGGCCCTAGATGCCTATAATATTTTATCCTCAAATAAGTCTTGGATTTATTCCCTCTACCATATAAATGCATTAAGACCCATACCTAATGATCAAAACCTTGTGACGACACTCACATCCTTTATTATACCTCCAAAGGTAACGTGTCATACTTCAAGGAATTTTTTATGACTCTAGATGCCTCAAAGATTTGTTTAGGACCTGAGGCATCACTTTCCTCTCGAGATCATTTACAATGACCTAGGACACATACCTACTACTCAAAATCACTTAACTGCATATACATCCCCAAGCATAGGCCATTGTTACCCTTAGGAGGACATGTTTTGTTGTTCAAGGCATCATTCTTGGTCCTATATGGTTAAAATATTCCTTTAGAGAATAATTTTCATGTTTACTCTCTTAGCCATGTCCAGGACCATGAGATCCATGCCTAATTCTCAAAAATTCCAGTGGTACCTATATACTTTGTTAAAGGAAAATGATGTCCTTGATAGGTCATTTGTGGTGGTTCAAGGTGTCATTCTTAGCCATTGAAACCTATATTATTCCTTTAGGTCCTAACTCTTGATTTTTTTCCCCTAACCATATCCATGTTCCATAGACTCATATCAATGTTCAAAAACTCATAATGATATTTATCCCCATTCGAAGACCAAGGATACAAAGAAAGGTCATTTATGGTGGTTCAATGTGTCATTGATGCCTATATATATCTAAAGGATTCCTTTAGACCTAAGGCTTGGTTTTCCTCTATTGATCATGTCCAAGGAACCAAGACACATACCTAGTGCTCAAAATATCCTAACAATGCCCATATCGCCACTTGAAGGCCAAAAATCATGTTAGGGTACTAGTCCGCACATAAGTAGAACACTATATTCGGATGTAATAAAGGTCAATATTAATAAGGCCTTTCAATAATATAGAATAAGGCGGATGTAATAAGACCTAATAGAAGCTTCTGCTTCTAGAAGGATCTTCCTCTAGATGCTTCTCTTTAGTAAAAATAGGAGTCAAGGGTATGAGAACCCTAGCTTGGATATTATTGTAATAGAGCTCTGCTCAACTGGAGGTTTCCCCCTCAAAGAGGCCCGTGAACATTGCTTTCAGATTCAAAGTGTTATTTATGTTATTATTCTCATATTGTTTGACTGTTATTGTGGTGAATGTTCTGGTTATATTGTTGTTATTCTTCCATTACTAGAATTTTATTTCTGTTCTGCATACATTTTATATCAGGTATATTACAAGTGGTATCAAAGCACTTTCCTCGGCAAAAAGTGTGGGTTAAATTTTTTTCTGGGTAGAGACATATTCCAATGTCTTTAAGCCATAAATATCTGTCATTATGTGCATAAACCTGTGTTTGAGGGACTCATACACATAGGAAATACAAGTGGTACTTAAGCGCATATATACTGGCCACCCTTGTAACCCCTATTGGTACCCCTTCGAGTGGTAGTGCATCAGACAGCACCTGTGTACGGATTGGCCTAGATTACATGAAGCCCTCTTTAGATAAACCAATCGGCGGCCTGACTTCTATAGTGTCACCGAGAACAACACTCGGGAAGATACTCTCTAGTACCTAGGTAGTCAGGTAGTACGGCTAAGGGTACGGTCTATCCTCCTTAGTTAGTGCCCTGAGATATTGGTCTGAGTACGACTATTCGACCCCACACGTATATCAGAAAGCTATAGCACAGGGAAAACCCATGTCTATAGAACCCTTGAATACCTAACCCTTGGGGACATAAACATAAACAAATTCAAACAGAAAAGATCTATAGCCGCGCAACTGTGTTCGGGTTTCCAGGTAAATACACATTTCATTCTGGTTAAGCATTTGGGCATTTTCTTTTTGCATTATTCTTCAAATCGAAGTATAAATCCGCATTTCACCATTATTTGAGACCTATTCCATTGGATTCATCTCTTCTCCCTTATCACATTCATCCATATCATTTTTTGGAAAACAAAATTGACCCCGCCCGCC
>SNQJ01S0108573.1:0-29407 GCA_010110895.2 Picea sitchensis
ACAGGACAGAGTTCAGAGACAGAGGACAAGTCGGGTGGCCTATCCCGAGCTTGTTGACTGGTCAATAACCATTTGGGGACCAAAAGGTCTTTTAGTGGGGAGGTGTGATCCAGAATCGGATCCAGAAGCCTGACAGGGCTTAAAAAGGCTCAAAAATGAAAGTGCTCGGAATCCGACGAAACCAACGCCATTGCGTCCGTCTCGTCTTCCTGATTCCAGCCATATATTTACTTTGTCAAATGGGATTCGTATGCGAAAGATATTGCATTCTGTCCAAAAACCCAAACNGTGGCAGGCTAACTGTACAGGCCGTACGGCCGTACAACTGACGTGGTAGCTTCTGGTGATGACATGTGGCAGGTGACAGGGAGTACGACATGTACAGTTGGACTAGTCATAGGGTGACACGTGTCACCACTGAAAGGGTGACATTACCGGGCTAACCACCCGCTCCACTAGTAGTGCTTATTAACTATATGGTAAAGAATGTATTTGAATTAAATTCAAGGTTTCATTGGAGGCGGAAAGGGCTGGGGCTTAGCCCTAGCCCACGGTTTAAAATACATTGCCACATGACCACGACCACGGGATGTTGCGGATAGGGCCTGGCCCTTGGTTCCCGGGCAGTCACACATGACCCAGACCTAATCCGAACAGGGCGCGGGGGTTATGGCAGTTAGCCCGTGGTTCCATATATATGCGTCGAAGACCAGGAGCTGGCGAGAGTGGGAAGGGCCAGCGCATAGCCCGAGGGGCTAGTGCTCGGCCACATGGCCCCATATGACCCTGCCAAGGGGGCGCGCACCGGAAAAATGGGGCTTATCCCCTAATTTTATACAAAAGTGGGTTTTTGTATATTGTATTTGATTTTTATTTGATTCTATGCCTGTTAATGATGGATTTTATCCATTTTTGGGAGATATTGGGCATTTTTGGAGCCCAAATTTTGGGAGGAAGTTGGGGATGGATAACCAACTTTAGATCTATATGAACCAGGCCTGTTTGAGGCCATGGAGGACAGTTAGAGTAGAGTTATGCTGAAGGGAAGCCAAGCCAAAGCCATTTTTATGCAGGGAAGCTATTGAGGAGCAGTCTCTTGCGGGCCATTTCTGGGAGCTCTAGACATCCGTTTTGCGTGCCGTTTTCTTTGCTGGGTTCTAGAGATCTGGAAGAACATGACCATATCAGTCTTGTAGCCAATTGGAACTACTGCGATGTACTTTTGAGCTTTTTGAACATAAATAAAGAAGCCTCCCCCACAGAGACAAAGGCCCAGAGACGTAGGCAACGTTGTGCCGAACTCCGTTATCAATTCTCGTGTTATGGTTTGCTGTTTATTAGTTTATTTCAGATCTGCATATATGTATATGGCTGTCATAATTCCTCTCTTTTCCTCATTCTTTCATTAAGCTTCTTAAAATGGTTAATTAACACATGCAATTTAAAACTCAACCATAGTCATTAAAAGATCCAACGGATCACAAGGTAAGCTCAATGTAGAGCCTTCCGTAATCCTTTGGATTTAGAACAAGTTGTTGTGAACTTTAGTCATGATGGTTGTGCTGATAGTTAAATAGTTTCATGATTTTATACAAATTTTGCCCATCACAATTTTAAAAGTGAGGTGAATTTGAAGAATTGGATGCCATTGATCGGATTGTAGCATTATACCCAAAAGGATTTTCGATCGAGGAAAAGAAGGTTCTTTTGTTGCTATACTTGTATTTCATGAATACATTATAATGAAACTTGTTTGACGTTATAAATTTGTTTTCAACCAATTCTCATATATTTGGTATGTGTTTCCCTTGTAAGAAGACATGGTGTTATAGTTATGGCACAAAATAGGATGAAACAAGTGGATCAACATCACAATGAAAGGGAATTTGAAGTGGGGGATTGGTTATTTATGAGGATACAACCATATAAATAGATGTCCCTCAAGCAACAAAAGAAGGACAATAAATTTGCACCCAAATATTATGGCCCCTATAAGGTTTTGCAAAGGATCAAAAGTCTGGCTTACAAATTGGAGTTGCCTCCATCTTCACATGTACATCCAGTCTTTCATGTTTCTTGTTTTAAGAAGGTAATCGACAACACGATCCCAGTCCAAACTATTTTACCAGAGATTAATGAAGAAGGGAAAATCATACTAGAACCATAAACAATCCTTGAAACAAGGATTAAGCAACCGAGAAATCGAGCAATTATGGAGTACCTCGTCAAATGGAAGAACCTACCAGTGGAAGAGGAAACATGGGAAGATGGGTTCTTCTTACAGAAACACCCACAGTTAGTCAAGTGTTGAGGACAACACTTGTTTGAAGGGGAGGGGCGTGTTAAGACATAGACAAAGCCTCATGTTATGCGTAAAACCCCTTATTAAGCCCTAGATATTGAATTATTACATTTATAGTGTTATAATTGTATGTCGGCTAGAACCCTTCATTGTACCCTTTCATTATAATTGTAAACTTTGTCTCCTATATATATACCAAGGAGACCTAGTCTTAGGATCATCTTATATCATCTTATATTGTATTATGAAATGGATATATTGTAAAAGGAAGTCTACCGCATGGAGTGGACTGTATTCATTGAATTTTTTTCATTTTTAAGGCATTGGATGATAACATTATATGGGTTAGGTATTCTAGGGGCGATGTATTATATTATTAATTATAAAGATTATAAATTAGAATTTATTGGGAATAGTTCTTAACATGTAAATGAGTTAGGGGTTATATGGTTATAAAAGTTATAGGGTTAATTTTGATTATATGAGTAATAAAAGTGGTAACTAGGTTAATCAAGTTTATAGGTGTAATTAGGGTTATAATGGTTATCTAGGTTAGTGGTGAAAGGTTTTAGGAGTTAGAGAGTATATGTGTAGGGTTAGGGGTCATAGATGTTTTGAGCCATTACTAGTGATAGGGGTTATACAAGTTTAGAGTATAGGTGTTATAAGCATTATATGAGTTAGAGACTATAAGTTTTATAATGGATACGAGTTAGAGGAAATGGGTTTTAAGGGTTAGGGAATATATAGGTTAAAGTGATTAGAGGTTACATGATTTAAGTGTTTTAAAGACTTAGAGTTAAAGGGATTGTGGGTTATAAGAGTTATACGAGTTATGTGTTGGGGGTTATAGGAATTAGTAGTTATACTATATGTTAGGGGTTATAAGTGTTACAAGTAATATTCCTTATAGTGATTAAGGGTTGTGGAAGTAAGGGTGATAATCATTATAAGGGTTAAGGGATGCAGGGGATACGAGTTATATCTGAGGATATAGAATACAAATGTGGTATAGGTTAGACGTGTTGTGTTTGATAATAGATAAGGGTTATAAGGGTTTAGGGGAAGAGGTTATAGGTGCTAATATGGATTCAGGATATAAGTGTTAAAGGTTAATGGTTATACAAACTAGTATTTAGGGGTTATAAGGGATGCATGTTAGCGGTTATATATGATAAGGTATTTAAGGGTTAAGGGATAAATAGGTTATAGATATTTGAGAGTAAGGGGTTATAACTGTTGATGTGTTATGTTTTTTTTTTGTGAACTAGAGGAATCGACAACGACGACAGTATCGTACTCGTGTGACACCGGGTCAAATCTCGTCAGCTGCCACTATAACCCCTAGGGAGAACCGCACCGACCACAAGCACGACCTCTGGTTAACTCAGGGCTTGAACTCGTGACTTTGTTAGCAGCACGTCCGCTAGCCACTAGGCCAAACCCCTATGGGCTTATAAATTTGGAGGACATGGGGGTGGGCTTTGATCCACTTATGTGTGCACGGGTCACGATATTATTTTTAATATAATATATCTGGGTGCAACCACTCGTTCGACCACTACCTCAAGGTGCCCCCATGGCTCCTGGTTAGGCCTTCATGGGAATTGAACCTTGCCCGATGGTGAAAAACTCCTTGCTTTTCACCATTGGATCCAACCCCTTTGGACATGTGTTATGGGTTTTTAAGCTTATAAAGAGTAGAGTTTAAAGGTTTAGGGGTTACATGGGTTATACTTGGGGGGATGGGGAGAGAGTTAGGGGTGATATTAGTTAAAGGACTTAGATAGTATATGTCAAGAATTATAAGGGTTATAATTGTTAACTATTCGGTGATATTGGTTTAATGGGTTATATGGTGAGGGGTTAGGGTTAGAATTCATAGGTATAAGGGGTTAATGTTTTAGGGTCAGTGGTTATATCGACTTAGTGTTATAAGGGTTGGAGTTATAGGGGTTTGGAGAAAGTATATAAATTAGTAAAGGTTAAGGGGTTAGGGATTATGGCTTAAGGATTACTATTATAAGTGTTAAATGTTATGAGTTATATGGATTAGGGGTTATAAGAGTTAGTAGTTATGGTTTGGAAGGTATAAGTGTTAGGGGTAATAAGGATTGCATGTTACAATTGTTATAGGGTTTAGGGTTTATAGGTTCATTTATTACGTGTTATAGGTGATTAGCTTATTGAGTTTAGTAGAGATGTGTTCTAAGAGTAACGAGATTATATGTGTTGTATGGGTTAAAAATTAAGGATAATAAGTGTTGGTGGTAAGGGGTTTTAGGTGTGAGTGTTTATCAATTATAAATTATAAGGTTATATAATTTATTGGTTATATTAGGGTTTATAGAGGTTCGTAGTGATATATATTATAATAGTCATTGGTTAAGGGTTATAAGGGCTAGGAATTAGGGTCTATAAAGAGTTAGCCATTATACGAGTTATATTATAAGTTAAGGATGATAATGGTTATAAGAGTTAGTGATTATAAGGTTAGGGGTTATATAATTTAGGAAGTTAAGTACTAGATTTTTAGGATTTAAGGGTTAAATGAATTAAAGGGGTTAAGTGCTAAAGGGATTAGGGGATATATAGTTTTTGTAGTCATAGGTGTTATGAAAATTATAGGTTGGGCTTTATAAGTGTTAAGGGTTACCTGTCTTAAAGGTTATAGGGCCATTGGGTTTAAAGGAAGATAAGGGTTAAGATGTATATGCATTAGGGTTAGGATTTGTTTTTGTTATATTAAGGGTCATTGCAGTTGGGTGGTGGCAAAATTTAAATGGATTAGATATTAGGGGTTAGGTGTGAGGGATTATAGAGGTTATGGGTTATAATATTATGGAATAAGAGATTAACGAGTTTAAGGATCATATGTCAAATTGGTGAAGGTTATATATGTATTAGGTGTTAGGAGTTATATGTGTTAATGGTTGAGGGTAAAACTCATAAGTTATAGATATTAGGCGTTATGGATTCATGGTCTTAAGGTTAGAGTTGACATGGATTTAAGGTTAAGTTTACGGGTTATAGGAGTTAGTGGTTATATTAGGGATTATAGGTGATATGTGTTATCACAATTGTAGATTAGGGATTATATGGTTTATTTTAGTGGTACATGGTTTATAAGTGATGATGGTTATAATAGTTACACATTATAGAGTTAAACAAGTTAGGGGAAATAAGGCATAGAGATTATAGTTGTTAGGAGCCATATGTGTTAAGGGTTGTAGGTTTTAGGAGTTATAAGAGTTAAGGGTTAAAGTTTATAGGGGTCATGTGTTAGATATTATTGGAGTTATGTGTTAGAGTTATAGAATTTAAGGGTTAGTGAATTGGGGTAAAGAATGATAAAGCTTATAAGTTATATGTATTAGGGGTTATACATGTTTATATGGGATATATTAAAGGTTAGAAGTCTTGGAGGTCGATAGGGGTTATAAGTGTTATGAGTTTTATTAGATGTTATAAGTGTCTAGGGTTGATAAGGATTATATAGATTACATATTGGGGGTTACATGGGTTATATGAGTTAAATTAGAGATTTGGGTTACATTGGCTATATGAGTTGAGTGTTAGTGATTATAGTGGTTAGAGTTATAATGTTATTAGTGATTATATTATATAGGGTTATAATGGTAGGGGGTAAGGGATTATAGATAATAAGGATGGATAAGGGTTACAAGGGTGATAGAGGTTATGTGTTATAGTGGTTAGGGGTTATAGATATTATTGTCTACATATTAGATATTTGCGGTTATCTTAAGGGATATAATGGTTAGGGATTAAAGGTAATGGGTTATTGGGGTTATAATAGATATTGGTAATTACATGAATTAAATTAGGGGTTGTATATGAGAGGAGTTATATGGTTTAATAATTATGGGTCATAAGGGATAAATATTATAGGTGTTATAGGAATCATGTGTTCGAGATTATATGTGTGGTAAACATGATGGTAAATGTTATAGCTATAGATACTACGATATATGAAGTGGTAAACATTATTAATATTAATGGTTAAGAATTAAAGGATATAGGTATTAAGGGTTAAAGATGAATGGTTATAAGGATTTTTTACTAAAGGAGTTAGGCGTTATAAGGTTAATGATATTTGGATATAAGTGTTATGAGTTAAGGCTCATGTCCTAGGGATTATACATGTTAGGTATTTCGAGTTATATGACTTAGATATTAAGTGTTGTGGTTTTGAAGGGTTAGAAATTGATGTTTAGTGAGGTAGGTGTCAATGGTTATAAGGATCAAGTTATAGGTTTATATGAGTTCTTATTATAATCGAGGTGGTAAATGGGTAACAAGTATTAGGGGATAAAAAAAATTAAGGGATAGGGATGCATATGTGTTATAAGGATTAAAGGTTATATGTATTAGTAGTCAAAGACGTTGATGGTTATAGATATTAGTATATAGGTTATGAAAAATAGGTTTAAGGTGTTAAATAATAGAGATTATTAGTATTACTGGTTAAGAATTGGAGGTTGTAGGAACTAGATGTTAAATATTAGGGGCTATAAAAATCAAGGGCTATATGGGTTAAGAAATATAAGGGTTGGAATTTTATCGATATATGTGTGATGGGTTAATGTTTTATCACACACCCGATGCCTAAGTACCTTTTTAAGGGATGGGGTATAAATTTTTCGCTCTTCCCAATCATCTCGAATCCATGTAACTAGGATTTACTCGCCTTCGATTCGACGAGGGTTTTCCAACGACTATAAATTTGTCCAGATCCGAGTTCTGGATCACAAGTTAGGGTCCTTCAAATTTATTTAAGCCTTCATTGACTAGAGTCTCTCACCGCCATGTGGCATCCACGTGGCTCCCTGTCACTCGACATACCACATCATCATAACATACAAATACTCTCCCAACTAGAGGTTGACGCTTGTCTAGCTCTTATAGGCGTATTAATTTAATTAAACATTACCATGATAAAATCTCATTCTTTGCTAATCATTAAATCATTTGTTTAATCCCTATTAGGGACAACTAATTCTTCATTAAAATTTATTTACCCTATAAATTCTGGTTTTACTTGGTCGAAATTACTAGCCCAGTTAAACCAAGGATTATTTCCCTTTCACCTTCGTAATCCCACCTTTCGTGGTAAATGTAGTGTTAATTATTATATCAATACCTCGTCACATAAACTTATATATAATCATATTACAAATCTGTTATTTTATTAATCATATTATAATATAATTCTATTTAATTATATTATAATATAATTAAATATATCAAAGGACCACTTAGGATTATTAATATCAATTAACACCTATGTCTTTGGACTTCGGCGAAATACCTTGTCATGCTTTTAGGAACATACCCAAAACTCCCGAATGCCGAAGCTACAGAGAGGGTCCCACGTATATTACACCTTTATGTAAATATAAGTAATTATATTACCATACAATATAATTGATCACGTTTAATGTTTATTATACTATTGGAGTACAAGAAGGTAGGTTTGGGCCTTCGGCCCTTTTAGCTTGTTCATTCTATCACCCCAAACATCCAGAGTCCCGAAGCCCCGAACTCCCGGAGCTCTGGAGTCCCGAACTCCTCAAGGGTCCACACTTACATGTGATTGCACATCGAATATTAAATTCAAAAAGAAAGAAAAGGGTTGGCACTTTGTCACGTACAAATACTATAGTAAACTCATTTATAATATATTATATTTCATCTCTTTGGAAAATTGCGCCTAGATTTATAAAATCCCAAATATTTTATTTAATATTGGAATCAGAGGGAGAGAGCTCTCCGGGTCAACTCCTTTGGCTCTCCAACACATCCTTTATACTCCAATCTCTCGGAGCCTCGGAGTCCCGAAGCCCCAAAGTGGCCCCACTTATACACATTTCCACATTATTTAATATTTAAACAAAATGGAAAAGAGCTGGCTTCATTCACGTGTAACCATTTTAGTAAATCTTAGTATAATATAATATATTATATTATACCTCTCGAAAATCTCACCCAGGTGTAAACAATCTCTAATATTATATTTATCATTTAATATTGGTATGAAGGAAAAAATATCCGGGTCCACACCTTTGACTCTTCCACGCAATTCTTCATTCTCAAATAACCCGGAGTCCCAGAGTTCTGGAGTTCCACAGGGGACCCACTTGTATTACATTGTGATTTAAATACAATGTATTATTTCATATTATAATATAATATATATTGTAATAAAGGTGTATTATAACAAATTACGTTAATTAAGAACATTTAATACAATAATATAATTAATTATATTTATTATATATGCAACCTTGTACATGGAAAGGTAGGGTTCGCGCCTTCGACGACTTTGTCTCGTGAGTTCCATCATTCCAAACACCCTAGAGCCCCAAAGTCCCGAAGACCACGAGATGGTTAAAGTATTTGGTCACAGATTATTCCTTGGTGTACCTTGACATTAGAATAATATTAAATTATATTCTATTTTGGTCTTAGGTCTTTTACACAGGAAATTTAACCTCCATTATCAGAATACTACTACTACTACTACTACTACTACTAATAATGATAATAATAATATGTATATAGACATATATACATACATTTCCATATCTCTACATGGTTTTATTACATAGAATTTAAATGAAATTATTTTCTCTTATAGGGAAAATAAGAAAAAGGAAACATATAGTTTTCCAGTCTGTATGAAGGGATTAATTAAAATATCTACTCCAAGGAAATTTCTCCAGTTTGGAAGTTAAAATATAATTATAATCTCTCCCTTCTCGTGGGCAAATGAGTAAATCTTGTTTCCTTATTACTATAATTTTCTATTCTTACCAAATTTAAGGGGATTGGTCTTAAGACAAAGATTTACCTCTACAGTAAATTCGATATTTCTACTAGGATTTACTGCCCACGAAAATTTAAGGGAATTATTCCCAAATTTAGGAGATTTAACACAAGTTTAACATAAATGTTTATTTATGCCCCAAATAGAATTTTGGGAACTTTTGTATTTTAATTCAATTGGGAAATTTCATGTTTATTTCCTAATTATTTTTCCTTAATAACCATTTACAATGACTTTAATGTTTTTCCATATTTGGGATTATTTCCTAAAGTCCACACAGATATGATATCCTCTAACTTTTCTGGCATAGGATTTGAGGACATAGTAAAATAGAGCACTATTATGCAAAAAAATCACTCTCTCTTCTTTCATATGTTTTATAAATATTTTTTTAACTGTCCAATCATCATTTCCCAAGCATGCATTAAACTGTACAACACAATCAACCACAACATCCATTCCCATAAATATTATTTTAACACAAAGATAGTCAAGAGATAAGGAATTAAATCAAATGAGCTTCAACTAAGACATTCTCTTTATTTTACTTAAATTTCTCAAGTCACTTTTGTCAGAAATTAAACTTACACAGTTCTAAAACATAGTATCTAATTTTCTCTGATATAAACACTACAAAGGTTTAACAAAATATACTTATCTAGAAACCAAATAATGCTTCAACTGCTAAAAAGGGTGCCCTTTTCCACCCAACCGTAGGCACAAAAACTCCTAGAAGGATTTACCACATTCCACCCCCTATCTAGATCATGATGCTTTGAGAGAGATTCTTCCTTCTGTTCAACAACAATTAGGGACAAAGATCACTCTCCTCTTTACATAGGAACTTGGAAGATCAATTTTCTCTCCACCAAGCAAGGGGGCCTGCAATGAGTGCTTCCTCAATCACTCATCTTCTCTGCAACCCCGTTTATCAGCTTGGTTGGAAAACACTACCCAACAATTCTTGTACCCATAAATGTTTTGTCTTTCAGTTCTCTTCCGAACCAGAGAGTTGCACATGCTCTCCCTATTCATAAATGGTCACCAAACACATTCCCATTGAATCCTCTCTTTTTCCACGATTTTGCTGCCTTTTCTTTCCTTCCTCCGCAAGATTTCGTGGGTCCAATTCTTAATTTTGTGGGTTAGGCCAGGAAATTTCCAAATGGGTACTCTACCCATATCCTCATTAACTCTTGAGGAAGACTTCCCAACTACCAACTTGACTAGTAATTAAATTCTCTGGGTTAGAGGACTGTTCTAGGTCTGGAAAATTTAAATCTAGCATAGTACTGGTCTGGTAGGGGTCATCTCAACCATCATTGGTTTCCCCTAACCATGTCTCTCATGCATCATGATATACCTTGTCAAGCCCCTTTAATAGTTATGCAACAATTTCCATTTTAATTAGTAACATAAATATATATACACTACATTCTATCAAAAGGTTCATCAATTCCAACATCCACACATAATCAGTATGCCCATAGTCTTTTAGTAGGCTATAGTTATATTTACAAGTTGGGGGAAACATGGGTATTACAGGTTTAAGTATTGATACTTATATAGGTTAAGCGTTAGTGGTTATGCTATTTATTACATATTGTATAGGTTAGAAATAAAATTTTATTAGGGTTATGTGTCAATGTTTATAAGGGTTGGATATTGTTGGACAAGCGGTTCAAAGAACTAAGTTTTGAGGGTGCGTGCAAAAGTAGGAAGGACAATAGTTATGCATTTAAAAGAAGATAGGCTCACAAAATTAAGAAGAAAAAAAATCGAGAATGTAAAAGCAACATGTAGGCACAAAGGAAGGAAAAGCACTCCCGAACAATGAGTTGTAATGAGTCATCATGAATTTTCATAGGGTTTTGGGGATAAGCGAGTAGGGTTTTGAGCCCTAAATTCTTTGCATAAATATGTAATGGGTTGAGAAGAATAGGTTGCTGAAGTTGAGCTGATGATAGGCTGAGGTTGAGAGGATAAACTGAGAATGAGAGAGAATTTATGTCTTAAGGTTTAGGGAGGGTTTTGCAGAGAGAGGCTTGCACTGCAGAGCGTCTAGGAATGATAGGGAAGGATATCATGATATATCTATTGTAAGATCAGTGCACAAGTCTGAGATGATTGCACGAAGAATAAGAAAGAAGCCAATCGTTGTGGATGTAGTCCAAGAATTGGATGAACCACATTAAATTCTATGCCTGAATACACTTTTATGCGATTGTTCATGGATGTTCTATTTATGCATAGCTAGATCTAGATCTGTTTATTAGATGATTGATGCACAATAATGATGAATGGTGTACATCTAATAGTTTATGTTGCAATTGACATCATGATGGTGCTGCATAAATAAAGATTACTAATTAATCAAGGGAAATGAGACACAAAATACTGCACACATAAGTAGGAATGAATATGATGATAGCCTCCCATCCCCTCGTCCCTGCAGAAACTTGGTTCCTGCAACCGCAATAGATGCCTCGGGTGAGACTTCACTTGCATGCAGGTGATGTTGAAAGGGCCGGTGTCTACATGGTTTGTTGGTAGAATAAACTGAACCTAGGGTATTACAACTGCGCGCCAACAAATGGTTCTATTGTTTGGATCCAAAATCCGTGATTGAGGGAATGTTTTGGAGGCCGACTAAGAAAGTGATCACCTAATGGATAGAAAGGAAAGAGAAAGAATTTTCTCGGAAAGAGAATAGAAACCCTCGGATGAGCAACAAACAATGGATGCAAAGGTATGTGTACATAGAGCTGGATGAAATTTTCTTCGGTGAATTTTCGATTATTTTGACTGAATGGTTAGAAAGATTAGTGGGGAATACTAGAAGGTACAATACTACAAAGCCGAGGAACTGGACTCCTGAGTTGGTAATACAATTGAGTTATGTAAGTAATAATACTTCTTGCGCAATTGATTTATGGTTGAACAACATACTAGGGGGTTATATTATGAAATTTGCAGTAGATTGTACTCAGTCATATAATGTCGTAGAGAGGGATTTCTTTAAGGGTTTTCACAAAAGGTTTATGAAATCATTGGATACCTAGATAAATATGTTCTTGTGCGACAAGTGTGTGATGACGATGGAGTCTGATTGCCAATGGGATTCATGCACATAGGGGAACTAGGGGATGACTAGGGGATAGTCTAAAGGTAGGAAAAAATGAATATAGAAATGAAGAAGGAATGGAGGGACTGAGGATGCAGAGAAACGAGGAAGGAATATTAGAATAAGAATATGAGTTTGGAGTACTACGTAGTGGAAGAATATACAAGAGGTTGAATATTTAGGCTAAGAAAGGAGAGTTGCGCAGTGAGTATGAGTGGAGAGGACCTTGTGCAATAGTTTAGATCATAGAGATACCCCACATAGGAGGAGAGGAAGAGGAGTCTCAGTTCAATCCCTAATAGAAGAGCTGCTAAGTCCTACTAAGATTGGGTCCTGTGTCCATTCCACAACCTCGGGTGCGTCACCAAAATTTGAGGTAACAGTTGAAGATTTTCCAAAAGCACTTATAGTTAGCAGAGGAAGTCAGAATAGTACTAGTCAGAATAGTGGAAGCAATGCATCGAGTCAGAGCATTGGAGACAGTACGTCGAGTTAGAGTCAACCAACATCGTCGAGGGGAGGTACTACATAAAACAACATGGCATGGTTAGAAAACACATTGATACTTCCTAATTTCTAGGGAGTTGGGTCGAAGGACCCAAAACAACATTTATTTGTATGTGAGACAATTTGGGCTGCGAAGAATGTCCAATATGAGGCCGTAAATATTGTGCAGTTGGAAACAACATTTAGAGGCCACACATTAGTATGGTACATGAAACTACAAAATACTACACCAACCAAACAAGCAAGGACACTAGAAAAAATTAGGCAAGCATTATTGAAAGAGTTTAAGAAGCTGAAATTTGAGTCACAATACATCACATAATTGAAGGAAATTAAACAAGTACAGACTGAGTCGGTTTGAGACTATGATCAATGATTTAAGGATTTGATGGGTAGGTTGACATTTCAAATTCCTGATCAACAACACCACATATGGTTTATTGTAGGACTATTGCCACACATTCTCCACCCATTGATACAACAGAAGGTTGCATCACAACTTGAAGCTTTGGAGATTGCAATGAAGCTCGAAGCATCCCCTGAAGGAGATGGTGGAGGGATGGTTTAAGTCCAGAAATAGTTATCCACATTGACCATTCAATTAGTAGATCTTACAAAAGGGAAGGAGAAGCGGAAACACATATGGTATACCAAGTGTAGGAATTAAGACCACCATAAGGATGAATGCCCCGCTTTTGTGCAGTATTTGGTGATTGGAGAACCAAATCCATTACTAGGAGGGGGATACTATGAAATATGTAAGAAATGGGGACATCATACACATGATCATCCATTGATGCAGAAATACTAGAGTACACCGAGGAATTTATTTTGTATTTTTTGCTAGTCATTAGGGCATGAAGAGAAGGATTGTCACATATTAGATATGATGAGAGAGCGCACTTAAGATATGTATAGAATTCAGGAGGAAAATGTTGTGACAAAAGGAGGTAGTTCACAGTATAATAATTAGAGTGGCGTTAATCCAAGAAACCGAGGAGGATTTGGTAGAGGTCGAGGGAGAGGAAATTTTGGCAGAGGAGGTAGAGGATCAATAATATGTTACAATTGTAATCAATTGGGACATTTAGCTCCGGACTACCCGAATCCTTGTACAACCTACACATATTGTAGAGAACTGGATCATGTGACAAAATAATGTCCTCAAATACTTGCAAAGTAGCAGGAAAGAGGGAATCAGAATTAGAACCCAAATCAGAAAGTACAAAAGATATCAATCGAGAAACGTAATGAAGGACCTAGAATAGAAACTATCACACAGAGGGGAGATAGAACATGGGCTGATGTGACAAATGGTGGGAGGTAGGTTGAGCAATGGGTGAGGAAATCAATAGGACCTATGCCGACATTTGACCCTCAACAAGAAAAGGAGACGTATCAGAGGACAAGAAAAGAGATACTAGGATCGAATTGGGTAGCATCAACATCAACTACGCCTCCTGTGGTTGACATGCCTCTGGTCTATGAACGTACTATACCAGAAAATCCACTTGAGAAGGTAAGTACTCTAAGAGAGTTTATGAGAAGTTGTGTAGAATTGATGAAATATGAAACTGTGCTGAATGCATTCTGCGACATGATTGATCATTGTGCACAATAAAGGGAAATTCCTACCACACAGAGGGTAGTGAATCAGGTACGACACAAAAAGAGGACCAACAAAGAGTTCAAATTAAGTGCACAGATTGGGGAATATGATGCGGGTAACATTAGTTTAGACTTGGGTTATGATGTAAATGTGTTGCCAAAGCAAACATGGGAAATGATGGGGAAACCCAAGTTGATTTGGTCTCTTGTCTAGTTAATATTGGAAAAGAAACACAAGATAGTACTAATTGGCCGATTGACATGAGTACCTATAAATATAGAGGGCGTGCACAATGCAACAAATTTTGAAGTCATTGTGATCATGGATGATAGTCAGCCATATCCAGCTTTGATAGGACTTGAATGGGCCTTTGAAAATCAGGTGATCATTAATCTTAAGAAGAGGGAAATGATATTTTAAGTAGGGGACTTGAAAGTTACCACGCCATTGGATCTGATAGAAGGAAAGAGGTACATAGAGCCAAAAAAAGGGAACGAAAGTGACAATTTATATAACATGACTGCATGAATGGTTGACTATGTTAACCCGACTGCAAATGGTGCACTCAGTTGGAGAAGCATTATCTTATGTGTGTCGGTCTCAGAGAAAGGTTTGGAACATTGGAAACGAAGGATGCATGAAGTATCAACCAAACAATGTGCCTTCATAACTCGATCATTGCGCTAGATTGGAACAGAGCTATGCCACTTGCCCAAGTATGATGGTTTGACCGATCTAAGTTCTTTTGTAAAGGTGTTTGAATTGGAAATACCTAAAAAAAAATGATTGTCAGTTTTAGATGTTGTCTTGAAGGCCACTCCAACCAGATGGTGGGTTGCACACAAAGAAGGAATAGAAGACTGATAGCAGTGTAGAGGATTGATGCAAGTTAGATTTGGTACCGAGGTTGAGTATACTACACAAAAATATACAGGAGTAGGTGACCCAACAGATCATGTTGAGCAGTGAAAAAACATATGGAGTTCGATCCCGAAGAATGAATGAACGCACATGCTTATACATACATTGGATACAATTCTTAAGAATTGGTACCTAGAACTGGAAATGCGTAGAGAAACAACAAATTAGGACCAACTGATTCAAAGGTTTAAGGTAACATTCACATTCGAACATGACTCTCCCTTGCTAGATGTAGATTTGCAGGCCATTAGAACCAATATCTTTTTAGAAGAAGGGCCAATGGAGGTGGTACCTATGTGTAGTGCACACAAAGCTTCTATGGTTGTTCATGAATTACTGGAATGTTATAATGTTGCTAAGGAAGAGAAAGACGAGGAAGATCCAAGGAATATATAAGTACTTGAAACTGAGGGGGAATGCACAGTAGTAGGACCCGAGCTTGAATCTGTTGCGTACACACAACCAAAAAAGACACAAAAGGTAAATATTAGGACAAAAGAAAATCCAAAGTTTCCATAGATAGGTGATTATTGGAATGATGAAACTGTGGAGAAGATTGCATATTTACTATGCGAGTATAAATATCTATTCCCAACTACATTCTCATAGATGAAGGGGATAGATGGTGAGTTAGGAGAAATGAAGACTCCTTTGAAACCAGATGCTAAGCTAGTGAGACCGAGACCCTACAGGTTAAATCTGAAGTATAAAGAGAAGATGAAAGCAGAGATAGACCGAATGTTGGAAGCAAGGATTATTGAACTAGTAGTGGAATCATAATGGATAAGTCCAATGTATTACAATATAAGAAAATAGGGGGGATCATAATTTGTGTAGAACTAAGAAAGCTAAAATATGCATGCTTGCATGGTCCATTTTCAACACCTTTTATAGATGAAGTGTTAAAGAATGTAGGAGGGAAAGTGGCCTATTATTTTACAGATGGATTTTCATGATATCACCAGATACATATTGCACATGAAGATAGATATAAGACTACTTTTGCAATAGAGTGGGGAAACTATCGGTACACAGTAATGCCTTTTGGGCTGAAGAATGCACTTGCAGGTTTTTTAAGAGTAGTTGTAGAAGATTTTAAGGAATTTATTCATAAGTTCCTTGAAGTTTAGGACCATGTTTAGTCTATTGAAAGATCACTTAGAAGTAATCAGGTTCATGTTGGATAGATGTAGACAATGTCAGATTTCATTGAATATGAAGAAATGCATTTTATGCACGCCTTTTGGAATTTTGTTGGGCCATGTGGTATGTAAGTTGGGCTTGCTAGTGGATCTTGCCAAGATTGCAATGATTTTGGACTTACAACCACCCACATCAGTCAAATAGTTGAGAGAAACCCTAGGTCATACATGATAATATAGGAAGTTCATTAAAGGTTATGTGCATATTAAAACACCTATGGAAAGGTTGTTGAAGAAAGAATTTAAGTTCCAGTGGAATGAGGATCGTCAGAAGGGTTTGGATACATTGAAGCAAAAATTAGTGACCGTGCCAATTTTGATATTTCCAGATTGGAAGAAGGAATTTCATGTTCATGTGGATGCGTCATCCATAGCTTTGGGCACAATATTATCTCATCCAAGAGAAGGATACATAGACCATCCAATTGCATTTGCAAGAAGGAATATGTCAACAACAAAAAATAATTACACTACCATCGAACGAGAAGGATTGGCCATGGTATATGCACTGCAGAAGTTTAGACACTATTTGTTGCGTTCTCATTTTAAGATGTATACAGACCATTCTGCACTTAGATACTTAGTGAACAATCCAGTGTTGGGTGGGAGAATATGCAGATGGTTTTTGTTGTTCCAGGAATATGATTTTGAGGTCGTTGTGAAACCAGGGAAGTTGAATGCAGGACCAGATCACTAATCACACATACTATTATGAGAAGATGCAAGGAATCTAGATGACAACTTTCCAGACGTGTATTTATTTGCAGTTAAAATGGTGGACAAATACTTTACAAACATTGTACAGTTTTTAAGTACATGAATGGCCTCGTCAGACATGACAATTATGCAAAAGAAACAATTAATGGTTAAAGCAACATATTATCAGTTAATTGCAGGGAACTTATACAAGTTAGGTGTCGATGGGATACTAAGATGATGTGTGTTAGGGCATGAAAGACCAATGATATTATCAGAAGCACATGAAGGTATTGTAGGAGGACATTATGCATGAAAAGAAACAACGCAACAAATTTTGTGCACATGGATTTGGTGGCCCACACTTCATAAGCATGCTAAAGAATACTGTTAGGCATGCAATGTTTTTCAAAGGGTGGGAAAGCCACCCAGAAGGGATGAGATTCCTTTATACCCACAAGTTACGTTGTAGGCATTTGATAAATGGGAAATATACTTTGTTATACCGATCAACCCACCAACGAGAAGATCGAGAGCTAGGTATATAATCATTGCAACAAAGTATTTGACCAGATGGGCAGAAGCATCACCAATCATAGATTGCATCACAAAGACTGTTGCATGGTTTCTATTTGAGAATGTAGTTACACGATTTGGATGCCCACGCATTTTAATCAGTGATCAAGGGACACACTTCTTGAATAAGACGATTGCATCATTGACTAAGGAGTTTCAAATTCACCATCAGAGGAGCACACCGTATCACCCTCAAGCCAATGGCACAATAGAATCCTTTAATAAAATTTTAGAGACTGTGTTGACAAATATTTTCAATGTAGGGATAGATGATTGGGACTTAAGGGTTCTTGAATTATTATGGGCATACAAGACTACGAGAAAAAAGTTGACAAGAGAGACACAATTCAAGTTGGTATATGAGCAAGAAGCAATAATGCCAATGGAATTCATTGTACCAAGTTTGCACGTCGCAACAATTGATGGTTTGTTAGACATTAGCATAGTATAGGAGAGATTGTCACAGCTGTTACAACTTGAGTAAGATCGATTTGTCGCAGTGTTCCATCAACAAGTTCAGAACGCAAGAGAAAAGGCATGGCATAAACATATTAAACAAAAAAAGTTTCAAGTGGGGGACTTAGTATTACTATACAACAATAAGTTTATGTAGCATCCATGAAAGTTTTGAATGCATTAGTTAGGAACATATGTGATTAAGCATGTGATAGAGGCAAGTGCTGCACAGTTGGAAACATTGAATGGAGAAGCCCTGGGCAACATGGTGAATGGAAGTCAACTGAAACTCTATGGAGACGACCGACCGTTTGCGCATTAATATGAGTGGCGCAAGAACACATGTACCATAGCATTTGTATTATAGTAGAGAATTAAAGAAAAGAAAAAACAAACAAACAAAAAGTGGAAAAAGAAAGAAAAATAAAACCAAAGGTAAGACAATAAGAAGTAATGGAGATACAACAACAAGACCCGCGCAGACAAAGTGAGTGTTGCAAATAAAAGAAACAACACAGAGATAGTTAGGTACGCATATTGCAACGCATGGAACAAGACCATCATGACCATTAAAGGAATTAAAGGGGCATAAACGAAGGTTAAAAAGCGTTAATGACAAGTCATAAAGATGACACGTAGCCATAAATGGAAAAAGTCGTCGATGATCCTAACATAATGGCGGTACGAGACACAAGTCCAACATAAGATATGGTGATAAAGAAACATTAAATCAAGCATTCATCACACCACTCGCGGATGAGACAGTTAATTCAGGTGTGAAGGGACATGGACAACTGGCGAAGGGACACAAAAGCCACGAAGGGTTGAAAAGGATTGGTCATTGTCACTTAGAGTTGTATGCAAGTAAGAGAGAGTTGAGAACCATATTGCAGAGCCGAGAAAAATCCCAGAGTCGAAGAAGTTGTCATTGGTAACCAATTTATAGAAACGACACCACCAAAATAAACAACGTCTGTACTAAAGAAAGACCGAACAAGAGAAAAAACAATAGAACTAGAGGTCGAGGAGACTCTAGGAGTATCATCGTCGGAGCCAAGGTTTCCTCGAGACTACATTCCACCAAGGAAGGATGATGCCACACCAGTGACATTACAGAAGACTACCAACTACGAATTGGTGATGTCTCACATCCGAGATGAGGTCATCACGGATGAAGACATGCTAGGGAGGGTGTTGCAACTCAAATATGCGGACCACGATATCATAGACACATTGAAGTTCCTTGAACTTGCACTACACCAATAATTGGAACTGAGTATAAATACAACAAAGAACTAGAGCATACCTGTGCCAAAGGTATGGGCCAAAGGATTGGAGCGAGCAGGCATAATAAACCTATTTAATATCCCACACTTCGATAGGAGAAACAAGGTGAATGCATGTGCCAAGATGATGCTAAACTGTGTGCATGGAGGTTACTTATGGTTGGAAAAGTCAATTTCCATAGACAACGACCTCATTTCCCAAATTACAAGCTTACCAACACAGGTGAAGATCCAACCTTATTGTTTGTAGACAATAAAAATAACAGGGCTCTGTCAGAGTCAATGCGAGAGACATTTCACACAATTAGAGGGGTGTGTGGGTTGGATGTGCAAGCATATACGACCCAATAGTAAGGACTGTGACTCAAGCATTGGCGTGCAATTTACTAAAGAAATGCAGAAAATACCAAGTCCCAGTGGGAGTGATAGGTGCAAATGAGAAGTGTGTTGAATTAGTCTTGATGAGCAGGGCACCTTTCTTATTGAACCAATTCCTCATCGACTGCACATAAGCACAAGATAGAGGCATGGAATTCCCTTATCCATGGCTGCTAATTTTGATTACATTCACAACATGGGAAGAGCTGTATGATGCGCAGTTCTTGGGTCTAAGAGGTAAGCCATGCTTCACAACTAAGTATTAGAACTTCTGGTACATGAATAACAAAAGAAGATAGATTGACATTAACATGGAGTTGTTTATGTACAATGAAAGGATTCAGAAGTGCATCAAGGATACACCATGAATTTCACCACAATTAGTAGAGGCATACACCTCGATTGCGTGGTTCTAGGTAGACTGAAACCATATCTATATACAAGCAAAAAAGGACCCGAGATAAGAATGGGTCTAGACAAAGTACAAGATCACAGAAGAAGACATCCACCTGATCATGTAGGATTGGGATCTAGATTGGAAAGTTCCTGCGAATGGAACAGAGATAGATCACTGTGACAACGATGCAAAATAACAAGGTAATGGATAGGGAAATGAACATGACAAAGACACATAAGACACACAACAAATAGTCCCAAAAGTAGGGGAAAAAAGGAACGACAAGGGTAAGGGGCTAACAATAGCTGCGCGTAAGAAGATGAAATCCCACAAATAACCTATTATCTACACCTTAACAGATGATGATATTGATATAATCGACTATCAAGTGAGGGATGATGCAGATGAAGTAGTTGAGTAAGCGTCACGAAAATAAGAAGAAATTTACCAGCAGGTGCAAGCACACTTAAAAAAATTGCAACAACTCTTGGAAGCAACAAGGATAACACCAGAGCGAAGATCTAGGGAAGGACCATCAACAAACCCGACTGAGGAAGCATGGTCCACCACTTCTTACTTTTGAGAGATGACAACATGGTGTAGAGTGTTGAATATCTCACCGGATGTAATTGAGTTCCCCACACCTGACATGCAGGAGTAGGTACAATGATTAAGTCACATGAACTTAGTCATTTCAAAAATGCCCAAAATATTCCTACAAGGCTTGCACACCGGTATTTCACAATAAATACGGTTCCACACAGAGTCAACATCAATCGAATTGGTGAAGGTAACGACGAAGAAGACAAAGATGTAGGAATATTATACAACTACTTTACAAGATAAGAGTGTGGCTGAGGAAAAGGATGAAAGGATACTGAAGAAGAAGTGAAAGACTGAGGAAAAGTCTGAAAGAATATTAAAAGAGAAGGACAAGGCTGAGCAAAAGGTAGAGAAAATACAATAGGCCATCCAGAAACTCTATAAGGATATTCCAAAACTATTGATATTGGTAGAAGCCACACTTGAAGAACGAGTCTAAAAAATCAGGGAAGTCATTAAAGGCTTCCACACTAGTATTGAAGACTTGGAATCATGCACCACGCCAGGGACACCACCTAAAGAAAACACACAAAGAGGAAGAACCACTATGACCTTAGTATCAAGTATTAAGAGTCCGGATGAGGAATGCGCAAAGCTATGTGAGGAAAACACACAAATTTGGAAAAATATGATGGAGGATCCCGAGATGAAGGATGTGGAAGCTAGATCAAGGGATGTGCAGGAAAAGGCGCAGAAGGCTTCAGAGAACATAAGTACATTGCCACTAGCAGAGCACATGGCGGTCATCCTAACAAACATGAAATCATACACTGAAATAAGATAGATAAGGGAACAACATAATATTATCCAATGACGATTAGTACCACTGTAGGACGAATCACTCAAGGTAATAGGGGAATTGGAAGATGTGCAGAGCATGGTAAAGCAAGCAACACACGACAACGAGGAGAAAATCACGATCTTGACTGCACAGGTCGTAGAGGAGATTTTGGAACAAGAAGCAAAGGTCAAGAAAGAAGTTGCGATGGCAAAGGAAACCCTCCAAAATTTCATGAAATCATGGAGGGGCATGACGTAATAAGATTAAGTGGCTCGAGACGATCCATAGGTGAGTGTTGGGGGCCTATTGGTTAGGCAATTCAAAGAACTAGGTTTTGAGGGTGTGCACAAAAGCATGAAGGACAACGGTTTGGCATGCAAAAGTAGATATGCACACAAAAGTAGGAATAATAGTAGTCGGGAATGTAAAAGAAGCATGCAAGTGCAAGGGTAGGAAAAGTACTCTTGAACAATGAGTTGTAATGAGTCATCATGAATTGTCATAGGGTTTTGAGGATAAGATAGTAGGGTTTTGAGCCATAAATTCTGTATAAATATGTAATGGGTCAGGAAGAATAGGCTGCTGAAGTTGAGATGATGATAGGTTGAGGCTGAGAAGATAGACTATATAGACTATGAGAGAGTCTATGTCTAAATTTTTAGGGAGGGTTTTGTAGAGAGAGGCTTACACTGCAAAGTGGCTAGGCAAGATGGGGTGATAATAAGGGATTAGGGATATAGGTGTGAAGGGATATGGTTGTAATACTAGTGTTCTGAGGTTATATGGGATAAATATAATGGGATAAATATAATGTGTTATATGTGTTAGGGGTTTTATGATATAAATTTTATATGGATTTGGGTGTAAGGTGTTAAATAGTTAGAAGATAAAGTAATGATAGAGGTGATGTGTTATGGGTTATAAGGATTATAAACAATAGAGGATAAAGGTTTAGGGGTTACAAGGGTTATGGTTAGGGGGTATAAGGGTGATATTAGTTAATATAAGTGTTAGGATTTATAGGGGTTATAGTTGTTAACAATTAGAAAATATGGGTGTAATGGATTTATGGGTTAGATGTTAGGGTTAGAAGTTATAGGTTTGAGGGTTCAATATTTTAGGGTGAAGGTTTATTTGGATTTTGAGTTATAAAGGTTGGGGTTTATAGGGGTTTGAATAAAAGGGTTATATTTGTATGGGTTAAAGGGGTTAAGGGTTAGGATAATCAATGTTAATGGTTACGAGTTAAAAGGGTTAAGGTTTATAATAATTATTAGTGATAGTTTGGAAGGGATAAGAGTTAGGGGTAATAAGTTTTAAGGGTTATAATGGTTATATGGTTTAGGATTTATAGACTCATGTATTATAGGTTATAGTTGATAGTTTATAAATTTAGTAGAGATGTGTTATACGAGTAAAGAGGTTATATGTGTTAAGAATTAGGGATGATGGGTGTTGGAGGTAAGGGGTTATAAGAATTAAGTTATAGGGTCATTGGTTATGAATTTTTAATGTATATAGGTTATAGAAGTTATGGGTTATATTATGGTTTATAGAGGTTAGGTATGATATATTTGAAATTTGTGGCTTTGAAGAGTTAAACATTATAGGAGTTATATTAGAGGTTACATATGATATTGGTTACAAGAGTTAGTGATTATATGGTTAGAAGTTATATAATATATAGGTTAAGCTTTAGATGTGATAGGAGTTAGGGGAAAATGAATTAAAGTGGTTAGGTGTTATAGGGATTAATGGATACAAGAGTTAGTATTATAGGTGGTATGACATATATAGGTTGGAGGTGATAAGTGTTAAGGGTTACTCTAAACTTGTATAACCCCTATCACTAGTAATGGCTCAGAGCATTTATCACCCCTAGCCCTACACATATACTCCCTAACTCCTAAGACCTTTCACCACTAACCTAGATAACCATTATAACCCTAATTACACCTATAAACTTGATTAACCTAATTACCACTTATATTACCCATATAATCAAAATTAACCCTATAACCGCGAACGTTTATAACCATATAACTCCTAACCCATTTACACACTAATAACTATTCCCAATAAAGTATAATTTATAACCTTTATAATTAATAATATAATAGATAAACCCTATAATACCTAACCCACATAACTATTAACACCTAACCCTTAACCCACAATACCTAAATTCCCTAACCCCTAACTCTTATAAAACTTAACCATTAAAAACCTTGGTCCATATAACTATTATAATTTATATCACAAGTAACCTTTATAACCCTAATATAATCCATAACTTCTATAACCTTATAACTTATAATTGATGAACACTCACACATGAAACCCCTTACCCCCAACCTTTATTAGCCCTAAGTTTTAACCCATATAACCCATATAATATCTTTACTCTTAGAACACATCTCTACTAAACTCAATAATCTATCACCTATAACACGTAATAAATGAACCTATAAACCCTACACCGTATAACCATTGTAACCCTTAATCCTAATACCCTTAACACTTGTACCTTCCAAACCATAACTACTAACTCTTATAACCCCTAACCCATATAACTCATAACATTTAACAATTATAATAGTAATCCTTAAGCCATAATCCCTAGCACCTTTAACCTTTACTAATTTATCCAGTTTCTCCAAACCCTCATAATCCCAATCCTTATAAAACTAAATTGATGTAACCACAAACCCTAAAACATTAACCCCTTACACCTATGACTTATAACCCTAACCCATTAAACCGATATCACCTAATTGTTTACAATTATAACCCTTATAATTCCTGACACATATACTATCTAATTAATTTAACTAATATCACCCATAACTCCAGCCCCCCCAACAAGTATAACCCATGTAACCCCTAAATCTTTAATCTCTACACTTTATAAGCTTAAAAAACCATAACACATCATATGCATTGTTAATTTAACTCTTGATAGTTATAACCCCTTACTCTCAAATATTTATAGCCTCCTTATCCCTTAACCCTTAAAACCCTTAACATATATAACCTCTAAGACTTATCCCTGATAACTCCTAAATACTAGTATGTATAACCATTAAACCTTAACACCTATATCCATAATCCATAATTATCACCTGTAACATCTTCCCCTAAACCCTTATAACATTTATCTATTATAAAACACAAAATTTATAATCCGTAGCACATATATATTGTATATCTTCGATTATAAGTCTTATCCCATACATACCTTAACCCATATAATGATTATCACCCTTACTTCCACAATGCTTAATCATTATAAGGAATATTTCTCTTAACACTTATAACTTCCAACATCTAGCATAACTACTAATTCCTATAACCCCAAACACATAACTCATATAACTACTATAACCCACAATCCCTTTAACTCCAAGTCTTTATAACACTTAAATCATGTAACCTCTAATCACTTTGACCTATATATTCCCTAACCCTTAAAACCCATTTCCTCTGACTCATATCGATTATAAACCTTATATTCTCTAATTCCTATAATGCTCATAATGGATATACCCTAAACTTAATAGCCATAGGTTATAAGGTTAAGAATTAGGGTCTATAAAGAGTTAGACATTATAGGAGTTAGATGATAGTAGTTATAAGAGTTAGTGATTATATGGTTAGGGATTATACAATTTAGGAAGTTAAGTACTAGATTTATAGGAGTTGAGGGTTAAATGAATTAAAGGGGTTAGGACATGTTAAAGGGATTAAGGGGTATATAGTTTTTAATAGCCATAGGTGTTATGGAATTTATAGGTCAGGACTTATAAGTGTTAATGGTTACGAGTCTTAAAGGTTATAGACCCACGAGGTTTAAGGGATGATAAGGGTTATGAATTATATGCATTAGGGTTATAATATGTATTTGTTATATTGAGGGTCATTGAAGTTGGGTGGTGACAAAATTTAAAAATATTATATATTAGGGGTTAGGTGTGAGGGATTATAGAGGCTATGAGTTATAATATTATGGAGTATTGGGATTATAGAGTTTAAGGATCATGTGTTAAATTGGTGAAGGTTATATATGTATTAGGTGTTAGGAGTTATAAGTGTTAATGATTAAGGGTTAAACTCAAAAGTTATAGGTATTAGGGGTTATGGATTCATGTTCGTAAGGTTAGAGTTGACATGGATTTAAGGTTAAGTTTACAGGTTGTAAGAGTCAGTGGTTATATTAGGGATTATAGGTGATATGTGTTAGCACAATTACAGATTAGGGATTATATGGTTTATATTAGTGGTACATGGGTTATGGATGATAATGGTTATAATAATTATAGATTATAGGGTTAAACATGTTAGGGGAAATAATGCATAGGGATTATAGTTGTTAGGAGTCATATGTGTTAAGGGTTGTAGGTTTTAGGAGATATAATAGTTAAGGGTTAAAGTTTATAAGGGTTATGTGTTAGATACTATTGGAGTTATGTGTCAGAATTGTAAGCTTTAAGGGTTAGGGAATTGAGGTATGGAGTGATAAGGCTTAGAAGCCTTAGAAGCTATATGTATTGGGGGTTATAAGTGTTTATATGTGATATATTAAAGGTTAGAATTCTTGGGAGTTGATAGGGGTTATAAGTGTTATGAGTTTTATTAGATGTTATAAGTGTCTAGGGTTGATAGGTGTTATATGGATTACATATTGGGGATTACATGGGTTATATGAGTTAAATTAAAGATTGGGGTTACATCAACTATATGAGTTAAGTGTTAGTGATTATAGTGGTTAGATTTATAATGTTATTAGTGATTATAGTGGTTAGGGTTATAGTGGTATGGGGTAAGGGATTATAGATATTAAGGACTGATAAAGATTACAAGGGTTGTAGAGGTTAAATACTGGGGTTACATCAACTATATGAGTTACGTGTTAGTGATTATAATGGTTAGAGTTATAATGTTATTAATGATTATAGTGGTAGGAGGTAAGTGATTATAGATATTAAGGATTGATAAAGGTTACAAGGGTTGTAGATGTTATGTGTTATAGTGGTTAGGTGTTATAGATATTATTTTCTATCAATTAGATATTTGAGCTTATCTTAAGGGATATAATGGTTAGGGATTAAAGGTAATGGGTTATTGGAGTTATATTATATATTGGTAGTTACATGAATTATATTAAGGGTTATATCTGAGAGGAGTTATATGGTTTAGTAGCTATGGGTCATATGGGATAAATATTATGTGTTATAAGTTATATGTGTCAATGCTTATATCATTTAATGATTAAAAGAGATATAGATATTATGATCTACATAGTGGTAAATGTTATTAATATTAATGGTTAAGAGTTAGAGGATATAGGTATTAAGGTTTAAAGATTAATGGTTATAAGGATTTTTTACTAAAGGAGTTAGGTTTTATAAGGTTTAGGATATTGGGATATACGTGTTATGAGTTAAGGGTCATGTCTTGGGGATTATACAGGTTTGGTATTTTGGGTTATATGACATAGATGTTCTAGGTGTTGTGGTTTATAAGGGTCAAAAATTGATGTTTAGTGAGGTAGGTTTCAATGGTTATAAGGATCAAAGGTTATAGGTTTATATGAGTTCTTATGGTAATTCGTGTGGTAAATAGGTAACAAGTATTAGGGGATATACAATTTAAGGGATAGGGAACTATATGTGTTATAAGGACTAAAGGTTATATGCATTAATAGTCAAAGGGGTTGATGATTATAAATATTAGTATATGGGTTGTGAAAAATAGGTTCAAGGTGTTAAATAGTAGATATTATTAGTATTATTGGTTAAGAATTGGGGGTTGTAGGAATGAGCGATTAAAGATTAGGGACTGTAAAAATCAAGGGCTATAAAGGTTAAGAAATATAAGTGTTAGGATTTTATCGATATATGTGTGACGGGTTAAGTATTAAGTGTTAATACTTGTATAGGTTAAGTGTTAGTGGTTATGCTAGTTATTACAAATTATAGGGGTTAGAATATAAATTTTATTGGGGTTATGTGTTAAGGGTTGCAATGAATTGAGATTACAAGGTTTATAATGATTATGGGATATATAGCTAATTAAAGTGATAGTGATTATAGGGTAGTTAAGGTGAAAAGTGGGGTATTTAAGGTTATACAGATTATCCTTTAAGGGTAATCAACGATATCGATTAGAATTTATAAGGGTAATATGTTATATAAGTTAACAAATTGGGATTATGGCTTACAAATGTTAGGGGTTATAGAGGTTAAGTGTTCCGATGGGTAGGGGATATTAGTAATAGGGGTTATCAAGGTTTGAGGTAATAAGGATGATATGAATTATATGTGTCAAATTGTATGGGTTTTATAATCCTAAAGAAATGGGGTAATTAAGGTTATAGGGTTTAGCATTTAAGGGTTATCAATGGTAGTGGTTAGAGTTTATAAGGGTTATATGCTATATAAGTTAAGGAATGGGGACTAGAACTTACAAATGTTAGGGGTTATATAGGTTAAGCGTTCCCATGGTTAGGGGATATTAGCATACGTTTGAGATAATAAGGATGATATAAATTATATGTGTCAAAGTGTATGGGTTTTATAATTCTACAGAAATCTGGAGTAAAATGAATTGGGGGCTATACGAGTTATATGAGTTAAAATTATTAGGTATTATCATTTATAAGGGTTACCAGTTATACATGTTAGGATTTTAGGAGTTAGCAGTGATGATGGTTATAATAGTTAGGTGTTATGGGGTTATGGGTGATACAAATATAGGTTATAATTTTGTAGGGGATATGGGTTAAATTGAAGGTTATATTGGGTTAGAGATGATTGTTTTTTTACCGTGGTTAAGTCTTATAATGGTTAAATAGATTAACATTAAATAATGTATGTGCTAGTGTTATGGTTTATAAGAGTCATGGGATATATGACTTGGGGTTTATATTAAAAGGTTTTAAAGATGAGAGTTTATACAAGCTACATGTAAGTATTCATTGAGATTATGTGTTGGGTTATATATGTTAGGGCTAGTATTTATAAGGTTGGGAATTTAGGAGTTATAGGGGTTAATGTTATTGAGGTTACAAGGATTTAGGATTAAAAGTTGTTGGATTACTGAGAGGGGGGGTGAATCAGTAATAGCATAATTATAATCCTTTTTCTTCAAATGTTATATCAATGTAGAATTATTATCCAATAATGAGCAGTAAGAAATAAACTATCACACACATACATAGTACACCAGTGTTTTACGTGGAAACCCAAATCGGGAGAAAACCACGAAATGATTTTTATTATATGTCTTGAAGAATTACATTCATTAGAAGCACCAACTTCCTTTGTTTTCTAGCTGCAACTAGAAGGAGGCTCCAACCCCCTAGTTTCTCAGGCTACAACCTGAGGGAAGCTACAACTCCCCAATTCTCTGGCTACAATTAGAAGGAGGCTACAACCCCCTATGTTCTCCAGCTACAACTGGAAGGTGGCTACAACCATCTGTCCTTGCCTCGTCCTGCCACCCTGAAGTAGAAGTAGAATGATGGAACCACTGTCACACTATCACTGTGAGATATAACGCTGTAAAATTGTACCAATAAATATGAACCATGCATCAACCTGTACCTCAACCTGTACCATAAACAAGTGCATCAACCATGCACCAACTTGTACCAAACAACCTGTAATCAACCTGTACCATAAAAAAGTGCATCCAACCATGTACCAAGTATGTACCAATCAT
>SNQJ01S0108574.1:6712-19282 GCA_010110895.2 Picea sitchensis
TCCCCTGAGCATCTAGAAGAATTTCTTGTCAATCGTTCTAATAAACAAATATTATCATGAGAGTTGAGATGAACCCCTCCAATCATATCGGAGGATTTACTTCTAACTCCTCTGATATGTTCAGAGGAGTTACTCTTATCTCTTCCGAACAAATTCAGCAAATTTGTTTTAAGAGTCTCTAACCTAACCTACCGCATTAAATGCCATTAATTGACCTGAGGCTATATAAATTGAAACGGTGTTAATACTATTGTCATTGGACTATTTGCAATTGAACTAGAAAACAGAGGACAAAGGCATTGAGTTGAATGTCATTCGAAACCCTCCCCTATCCTTTTCCAACATGTGGCAACATAAGCGTGTAAGGTTACCTCCCTCTCTCATTTTCTTTAAGATAGGGTTAAGTTTTTCCTTTCTGATTTTCTTGCATGCCCCTTAGCCCTACACTGTATTTCTCCCTTTCTGACCCTTCCTCACTTCCCCCTCGCCAAACCCTTCATGTTTTCACCAATCTTAGACTGGTTCTCAATCTACTCTCAGCTATGGAGTATACAAACAGTCGACCTTTCTCCTCTTCTTAAGATGCAATCGATTATTTTTCCTATTCTCGCTTTTAACCATTCCAAACCCCCCTCCAAACATATCTAAGGCACAGAAGCTTGACCTAATTAAACCATAAACGTCCCTCATGTTCCTCTAGGCTGACCGAAGTATTCCTCATCATTATTTGTGTTCGCAAAAAAATTAGACTGGAAACTTGTTTAATAACTCTCCAAGCATATCGGAGAAGTTACTACTAACTTCTTCAATATACTCGGGAGAGTTGAACTCAACTCCTTCGCACACCTTCGTAGCAAATGGAAACAACTCCTCCGATACGGTAGAAGGAGTTCCTTGTAAGACCTCTGAGCATCCCGAGACTTTGGCTAAAACTCTTATGAATACTTATCAGAGAAGTTGTTATTAACTCCTCAGACAGATATGCTTGAAGGAGTTGTTATTAACTCCTCCAATATGCTCGGAGGAGTTGTTATTAACTCCTCCAATATGCTCATAGGAGTTACTCTTTTTTCTTTTGATTTGCATCTAGAGAGTTGCTTTGTTTTGCTCTGATTTTACTTTTGCAGGTTAATGCCCAAGCTTTTCCACCCTAAAATCTCAATGGGAATTGACTGTTATTAACTTGACATTTTTAAGAAACAACGAGCCATGACTGGTTTTCATTAATTCTTATGATTTCTTTGATCATTTAATTGTTTTCAAGTAACATGCTCCAAATTTATCATGTCTGTCGATTCAGACATGTCACCATGAAAGAAAACATCGATGAAACTAGCAAGGGATGAACCATCTAGCAACTCCCAACAGACAGTAGAGATAGAGAGTGTCGGGGCCATATACGACGATACATCGGGACTTCTAGAAAAAGGAGAGACTTTGAAATGGGGGGAATTCTATTACATGTTCAAGAAATCAAACTTATCTATGGAAGCAGAGGAGCCAGGTGAGCTCTAGGCATTTAAGAACATCAGAAAATCGGTAATTTTCAAAGTGGCGACACGTCCAGCAATTTTCCCTTGCGCACACGCCATTTATTAGATCTTGAAAAGCGCAAACATAGATAGTAGGTATATATTTAATGCAAGAAAATATTTGATGGCTTCATTCAGGCCTAATGATTTAGCTAAGTGTTACCATCTTGAGGCCGAAAAAAAAAAGCTAGATGGTCAACTCTGTTAAGTTTTTGATGGTTAAGCCATGCACATAGCTTATTTCAATTTAGCATTAACTGAACCATAACCATTTGTAGGAATAATACAAGATGCAATAAACCAAGATCACAAGAAGAATAACCATGCACAAGAACACAAAAAGTATCCTGGGAAAAGCCTTCTCAACGAAGGGAAAAACCCAGCAATCATTTTCTTATATTGCCAAGAGAAGATCCAGCATCCACCATGAAATCCTAGCACACAAGAGCGTGTTGTTATGACTGCGAAAACTAGCTCCTAGAAAAGTGTGAACTGCAGTCCTCATAATTTTAGACTATGCGTTGAGTTAGTGAGAGATATGATCCACAATGGGGATCTATCTCTTATTTATACAAAACTTAACTCAACGAAGAGAAATGACACTTGGCACAATAGGGTCAACCTGTACAACTTAATAATATAATTAATAATTACACAATATTAATTATCTTTGCATGGTGGGGCCGACTTGTACCCTTTACAACACAATTAGGGTTTTACCAAAGTCTCACTCTCTGACAATATAGCAAGGGATCTCACACATCCTCTAGTGCTCAGCCACTAGGGACATGTCCACCTGTGCTCAGCCACAAGGATGTCACTCTCAACAGATTAACTCAACTGAGTCCACAGGAGTACCATCTGGAGAACCATCTCAAGCCGACTCAACTAAGTCCATAGGAGTACAAGGCATGAGACCATCTCAAGCCGAATCAACTCAGTCCAGAGGAGTACAAGGCAAGATACCATCTCAAGTCATCTCAACTCAGTCCAGAGGAGTAGACAAGAGACCACACGTCATCACAACTCAGTCCAGAGTCTAACGCACACCCATCACATGGGCACACCCAACACATGGGCTCTCTCACAGATCATCTCAACTCAGTCCAGAGGAGAACGACCTGGAGAATGTCACACCATGTTGCAATCATCAACACACCCTCTCAACTAGGGAGGCATTCTCCACCAGGCCAAATCTCTCACGGAGGTACTCGAACTTTGTCCTGGAAAGTGGTTTGGTGAAGACATATGCAACTTTCTCGTGTGTAGAAAGGTATTGCACATGTACTGATTTCCTCTGCAACATATCTCTCTGTGTTTCAATTTTTCATTAAACACAAGATTCTTGGAGAGCTTCACACAGCTCTGGTTATCGCAATGGATAACGGTGGAATCCATCTCATGTCAAAATAAGTCTGCAAAGACCTTGGGAATCCACACTGCTCTGCGGACTGTCACACATAACGCTATGTACTCTGCTTATGTGGTACTCAAAGTCACAGAGCTATTGTTTCATGTTGCACCAGGAAACCATGGCAGATCCCAAAGTAAAACAACAACCAACCATATGTGCTCTTCTGGTCCACTGCGCTCCCTGCCCAGTCTACATCGAAATATCCTTGCAATCTCATGTCTACATTGGAGGCATATCTCAGGCCATAACCAAATGTGCCTCATAGATATCTCAACACATGCTTTGTTACTATCCAGTTTGTTTGTCTCGAATGACTCATGAACTAGTTGAGTACATTCACTGCATAGCATATATCAGGTTCGGTGTTAACCAAATACATCAATGATCCAATCAGTTGCCTGTAAAGATGTGGATCAATCTTGCCTAAATCGGAAGAAGCCTCGTTCATCTTCTTCAAGTTCATCACCATCTGTGTAGGCATGGATTTGCAATCCATCATCCTGAATATCTCCACTGTATATTTTCCTTGACTTCAGGAAAATATCATCAGTCCTCTGCCATACTTCAAGTCCAAGAAGTAGTGCATCATGCCAAGGTCTTTCATCTCAAATTCAGAAGCCAATGCACGCTTGCATTCATCAATAAGGCTTTCTGAATCAATGAGGAATAAGTCATCACATATAGGACCAAAATCAAGCACTCGTCACAAACAATGTGATAGGATAGTTTGGGATCAGTAACACTCTTGTTGAAGCCCAAAATCATCAAGTATCCATCAATCTTGTCATACCAAGCACAAGGTGCCTGCTTTAGTCCATGCAGGGATTTCTTCAACCTGCATACATGACACTCCTTCTCATTTGTCATGAATCCATATGGTTGCTCGATGTAAACCTCTTCCTCAATCTCATCATTGAGAAAGGTTGTCTTTACATCCATCTAATGTAGTTTCCAAATCATGGATGTAGCTAGGGAAATAATCGTACGAATGGAAGTGTATTGGGCAACAGGAGAAAATGTCTCATCATAATCTATTCCCTCCACCTGAGAGAATCTTCTAGCCAGAAATATCTCTTTGTACTTCTCGACACTTCCATCAGTTGCATGTTTGATCTTAAAGATCCACTTGGAAGTTACTACAGACTTCTCTTTTGGTCTCGGAACAATATCCCACACATCATTCTTCAAGATGGATTGATACTCTTCGGTCATGGCATCTTGCCAAAACTGTTGTCTTGTTGCTTCTCCATGATAAGAAGGTTCAGTATCAATGATGTGGCTCATAGCTACAACATAGCTTGAAAATATATGTGGTCTCTTTCTCTCTCAAAATGTATCACGAGGAATTGCATGTCCTTGTGCCTCCAACAGAGTCTGTCGAGCCCATGTAGGCCTCTCTCGGCCTACTTCCATGTCTCTGGGAATCCTCAGTCAGAGCAACAAGATCAACTGGATCAATAATTGTCTCCCTCTGAACTGATGAAGGGGAGAAGGTATTGTTTCTTCCTTCTTCTCAAATAGTTTGACTCCCTCTCAGTCAAGTGACTCCCTCTGAAGTTTGAAGGATAGACATCTTCATTTTCCGGTGTTGCTAACCTAGAGACATCCCATGTCTTCTCAAGTCCTCTATGTTGAAATTACTAAGACAATTGAGAGGTGGGGTGAATCAGTTGTTACTGTGCTTAAACAATTTTAAGTCTATTGAACCATTTTTAATCTTTCTCCAAGTGACCATCAATATTATAAAACATATGGACAACATAAATAATGAGCATCAGTCACACATAAGATATATATAGAGACAAATTTTCACGAGGAAACCCATAAAGGGAGAAAACCTCTTCTTCTTCAAAATGATAGGCAGTCTTTTGAGTTTTATACATCATCTATGTTTGAGCATCAACTCAAAGTGAGGCTACTACCTCTATTTCACAAGCTCCAACTTGTTGAGAGCACCAACTCTTTGGTTTCTCTAGCACCCACTAGAAAGAAGCACCAACTCCCTGAGTGTTCCAGCACCGACTGGATGGAAGCACCTACTTCCACTTATACAAGCACCAACTTGCATACAGAAAACTCTATGTTTTCCCAAGCACCACCCTGCCACCTTGTTTTCTAGCCACAACTAGATGGAAGCTACAACTCCCAATATTCAAGCATCAACTTGAATATCAGAGGACCACAGTCCTCCCTAGCACCACCCTACCTCCCTATTTATAAGTAAAATGATTGAAAGACCAACGACACAGGTGTTTCAATTCTTACCAGTTCTCTTCTGTCCTGCAATTCTTCTATGCTTCTATCTGTTCTGCAATTATGCTCTTGCTTCTGTCTATTCAGCATATGTTACTCATCTCTAAGTTTTATCTCACACTACGCATATTGTCGGTCTCACACTGCGCATACTGTAATTTTCCCTTTCTTATTGTTCAACTCATTTTTCATTCAGAACAACCAACCATTCACAGTCACTACGTATTTCTTTTACGCACTTCACACAACTTCAGTTACACCTCGAATTCCTAGGACAACGACGCTTCAGCCACTTAATCGCCAACCATCCAAGAACCATGATTCGGTTCTGCTAACTGAATCGTAACTGAACAGTTAATCGTAAAGATCAATCGTAGCCCTTCGATCAAATTTTCATTTAACAAGCATCGTTGGATTAAATCCGCAAGATCTTGCGTTTATCCCATATGCCCACTGGTTGTGACCATGGGCCTAGTCAAAATGTGTTTCGCATTTCGGCAATCCTGTGTCGAAGGGTCTCAACGCTCCAAGTTGCGATCCCCAAAATGGAGCTTAGCTCCGCTAGCTCCTCCCTCTCACATGACCATCGGCGGTGACCACAGCCTACACCAAAAGGTGTTTCGCATTTCGCAAACTTATGAACTTCATCGAGCCTGATCAACTGTCGAGATCTCTAATGATCCGACGGTCTAGATCTCATTGCGATCTCGCGTTTCGGGATTCCTGTGATGAAGGGTCTCGCCACTCCAAGTTGTGATCCTCGAAATGGAGCTTAGAAATTAGCTCCTTCCCTTAAGCCTTTGACGATGTGACCTTGTCTATGACCACGGGCCAGACCTTATCACGATTTTTCATATCGCGAGTTGCAAGGTTAGAGCATTTCCTTCCTTTGACTTTCCAATCAGATAAATGTTAATCCCTCGCCACATGTCCCTCTTGGATCAACGGTCAATATCTTATCGCGATTTCGCAACTTCACGGGCCTTCATCATCCCTGATCAATGGTCCATGATCTCCCTTTGATCAACGACTCAGATTAAGTCATGGTTTTGCATTTCGTGATTTCATAGGATAGAGCACCTCCTTTATTTGACTTTCCAATCAATAAAATTTCAATCGCTCGCCATGTGTCCTCTCCATCCAACATTCCACAACATACCTTGATCCAAAGGTCCAAGTAAATTCTCAGGATTCTGCATATCGCAAGTTCCCACACCATGTTCTGTTGACTCCTCCAATGTGCAGGTCAGCGAAATTCTAGTCACTTGCCACGTGTCCTTCTTGAAGATGGGCGTTCCTCCTGCTTTCGGGATTTTGTAGGCCCACTTCATCTTGCACGTAAAGACCGTGCTCCTTCTTATGGATCCAACAATGGTCGGTCTTCAGGCTCATATATGATGCCTGAGATCTATTCTCTTCTATTGTGTACTCCTCCTATCTGAATTTAGATCTGACAGTCATCGAGAATTCTGAATGGGATCCAACGATCACTGTTGATCTTGCCATTTCCATGCCATTCTCACTACGCTATTGATCGTGTTGATCTTCGCCATCAATGACAAACACGCATACTCTACCTCTGTCTGAAAACATGCCAACACTCTGCTGCCTCTATAGTACTTTGTTGGCCTCCCGTACTAGGATAATAACCAAGATGACCTCCCATAGGGATAACAATCAAAATGGCCTCATGTACTAGGATAATAACCAACAAAAACAAATTGGACTCCCATACCAAGGATCATGGCCCTTCAATTATGAAATAAGAAATCTGGCCTCTCGTATTAGAATAATAACCAAGATGGCCTCACATAGAGATAACAACCAAAATGGCCTCATGTACTAGGATAACAACCAACCAAGAAAATTTGGACTCCCGCACCAGGGATAATGGTCCAAGTCATGAGGGCTCCCACACCAAGGATAATTCCCTTCATTGTCAAATGCAAGCTACTACAGAGTAATGATGAAAATCAAATAAGGGAAGTAGTACAAAACTTATCTTAGTCTACAATCATATTCAATCATTCTTTAGGCCCTCTTGAGGAAGTTGAGATAGAGAAGAACTCCTCGTCATTCTTGCTTGCATTCCTTGACTTCTTTTGAGGTGGAAAATGTTGTTTTCCTTGAACATCACTAGTTGCAAGTCTAGTCTCATAGTGACAATGGATTTGAAACCTTGCACATCACTAGATGGAAGTCTAGTCTCATAGTGACAAGAGTTGCAAGTCTAGTCTCCTCACTAGAGCTTGAATATAGCCCACGCTCAAAAGTCACACCAAGGTTTGTCTGTTGTATATGTGTCTCAAATATATCTCAGCCTCTACTACAGATATGCTCCAAAGGTAAACTCAGATCTTCCCTCAGTAAGGAACTTCGGACCTGCACTCGAACTGCACTAAAAAACTCGTCCTTTTACCTCCTAAGGTCTTCACAATAGTTGTCCAAATGATCCCTGAAAACTTGTCTCAACGCTGGTTAAGACTGCCCTTGATGCCTTACTAAAAAAAATTATGAAGGTTGGCTTATCTACTTCAGAAATTTTCTCTCAAGATAGATATGTACAGCGCTTACACACCTCTATAATTCGTACTCCAAGAAATTTTGAAATTGCACAAGATATACATGTATACATGCTTATAATTTGTCTGAAACTTCACTTCGATTGCTCTTGAAACTTTCCACGGATGAGATTTGACCTTGTCCTGACTCGTTTTGAAGCAACCCTTAAACTCGGCCAAAGAACTCACACTGAACCAAGTCTTATCCTTAGTCAAGGGACTCACATTGTACACAATCTTGTATCTTTTCTTGAATACAAAAGGTATATCAGAACTCCATTCGAGACAGACTTGAAAACTCAGCAAAATTGTGTTGGAGATAGGCTTTAGAACTTGCATCAAAAACTTGGATGCAGCTTCATATAAACCTCATTCTTCCTAAAGATTCTCCCAACCACTAATCTTAATCTTACTAAAATTCGCCTTGAAACTCAACCAAATGATTCTATAATTTGTACCAAACCTGGCCTCAGAACATGCCTTCAACTTGATTCTGAAACTTGCTAAGCATACCATAGATATGCGTTGGTATTTGTGCCAAACAGAATAGAAAACTCTTGAAAAATATCAGCTATGATGCTCCTGAAATATTCACCCAATCATCCTTCTATATTCGCTGGAATATAACTCATAAATTAGTTATAAATTTTCTGGAATATGCCTCATAGACTTGGCCTGTAATTCATCTTAGAATTTACTTTATAGTTCTTCAAACTGCCACAGAAATTCGGTTGCTAGCCTTAGTCTTTGTCATAGAGATGCCTCCAAAAGGACCACCACGAGAGCTGCTACAGATGTGATTCCACAGGTCTCCTTAGACCAAGCCTGCGACCAGCCTTAGAACCTCATCGGGGGTCTGGCCCTTTCCTTATACCAGCAAGGGTATAGCGGTGTGTCTTTAATTACTTTGCAAAAAGTCATCTTCAAGAACTGCTCTGATACCATGTTAAGTTTTTTATGGTTAAGCCATGCACATAGTTTATTTCAATTTAGCATTGACTAAACCATAACCATTTGTAGCAATAATACAAGCTGCAATAAACCAAGATCACAAGAAGAATAACCATGCACAAGAACACAAGAAGTATCCTGGGAAAACCCTTCTCAACCAAGGGAAAAACCCAGCAATCCTTTGCTTATATTGCCAAGAGAAGATCCACCATCCACCACCAAACCCTAGCACACAAAAGGGTGTTGTTATGACTGAGAAAACTAGCTCCTAGAAAAGTGAAAACTCAAGTCCTCATAATTTCAGACCATGCATTGAGTTAGTGAGAGATGTGATCCACAATGGGGATCTATCTCTTATTTATACAGAACTTAACTCAACGAATAGTCATGACACTTGGCACAATAGAGCCGACCTATACAACTTAATAATATAATTAATAATTACACAATATTAATTAGTTTTGCATGGTGGGGCCGACTTGTACCCTTTACAACACAATTAGGGTTTTACCAAAGTCTCACTCTCTGACAATATAGCAAGTGATCTCACACATCCTCTAGTGCTCAGCCACTAGGGAGACGTCCACCTGTGCTCAGCCATAGGGATGTCACTCTCAACAGATTAACTCATCTAAGTCCACAAGAGTACCATCTAGAGAACCATCTCAAGCTGACTCAACTAAGTCCATGGGAGTACAAGGAAGGAGACCATCTCAAGTCGACTCAACTCAGTCTAGAGGAGTACAAGGCAGGAGACCATCTCAAGTCATCTCAACTCAATCCAGAGGAGTAGAAAAGAGACCACACATCATCACAACTCAGTCCAGAGTCTAACGCACACCCATCACATGGGCACACCCAAAACACATGGGCTCTCTCCGGATCGCTGCTTCAGTCCCGAGGAGAGGAGAATGGCACGGAGAATGTCACCGCGATGCCACAATCGTAACAAGATCCTTAGTGAGTTTGAGTATACACCGAAATATTTGTTCCCCACTTGGTATAAAGAATACAAGTATTTCAAACATCGGCCCAAGACTTCGATATCCCACAACCAATCTAAGAAGAACCTACCAGTATATGGTATCCATGCTGTGGAGGTTGTAAGGGTAACCGGATGCAACACACTTTCCTTTGTCATATATTCCCCTTGATTTATTTTGTGCAGTCTTGGGGGCCTCATTTTTCCTTTCAGCCGAACTTGTGAGAATCTCAAAAGATGTTATTTCAGCGGCCTAAAACACAACCCGATTAACTGATGTACATATGTCTTCATACCTTCTAGACATAATACGCAAGCACAACCAGTGAGCTTCCCCAGTGTACATATGTCTTCATACCTTCTAGACATAATGTGCATCGCTCACAAGTAACCGAACATGGGATGGATTTGGTTGTCCGTTGATGCCGCTATTCACATCTACTGCAAGGTGCTTTGGGAGCACAAATAGTGAACACAATATCAAAGGATTTGTGAACATTTCCTTGCCCCATTGTATGAGTTTATTTTTTGTGCCTCCCCACCTTGTATGACCAACAAGGCCATATCAGTTATAAGGAATATTGGGGAATGGTATTTAATGGAACATAGTACATATATAAAGATATATGGTGCAATGAAACCACCTCATCTACTTCCTAGGTTCGTCCCTGACAAGCTTGTGCTCCAGGAAGTAGCATATCAAACCATCATACATGGGGTTAGAGGAATGTTGTATAGATTGAAGAAAGCCATTTGGCCTCCATTGCCTCTCTACAATGGCAACTTCTTTTTTGAAAACACCAAATAAGCCCATTCAGAAGTAGACATCTTGCTCTCCTAACATTTTGGAGAGGAAATATTCATGAGACACGACCCCAAGAACATCGTCAAAGAGCATTTTCATAACATGAGACTCCCTTACAAGTACACCACCGAGTTCTGAGAAGGAGTACATAAAAATTCCAGGACTTATGACAAAGTCATCTTCAATAGGCAGGGTCAGCCAAAAGAAAGAATAGCGGACAAAGAAGTTGCAAGAGAAGAAGCCAGAAAAGATGCAGAGAGAGATGAAGTTAAGAGATCTTCTCCCATCTTCGTCTCGACTCATTCAGGTTCTGCAGAAAAAGATAAGGAAGCGTCGACGGATAAAAAGAGAAGGGACAAAGAGAAGGTTTTGAAGAGGAGGAATGATGTTAAGAAGAAACAAAAATCAGAAGCTGACAAAGCTAGAGTCGGGGCAGAAAATGAAGCAAAAGCAAAAGCGGAGGCGGAAGCAAAAGTTGTTGCTGAAAAGGAAAAAGAGTTAGCTAAAGAGGAAAGAGTAGCAATAGATAAAGTTGTTCAAGAAGAAAGGAAGAAAAGGAATGCAGATGATAGAGACGGTGACACACACCCAATGGACTTGGATGTCCCTAGAACATCCACTGCAGGCGTAGAAATAGAAACAACACATAGTGGTTTGGGTTTCAAGCCTTGGAAACCTTTTTGATCAGTCGAAATATTGGATCTACGCAGTTTCACATATGATAGAAAAATTGATCGAATTGTACAAAAAAGGGTAAAGTAGGTTCTAGCAGCAGAAGGAGCTCCTTTGCCAGTAGTAACTCAGGGCCCCGTCACAGGAGATGTCAAGGAAGATCATGTGGTAACAGCTAAAGGAAGGATTCGCATTCATGGATGCAACTATGGACAATATATAGAGGTTGTGCCAACAGAATGAAGAAAAGGAAATGAGGAATAAAGAGTTGGAAGAAAGGCTGCAACAAGTTGAGGTTGATGAAATGAGTCTTCTCAATTTTAAAACCATCATGGAAAAAGTGAGGAATGATCTAGAGGGTGCCATCATCGATATGTATGCCAACCTTCATCTCTTCCAAAATGTAGTTGGAACAGTTATTGAAGAAAATGATCGTATACAAACGCAGTTGACACAATACAACACTATTCGGGAAGGTATAGAAGACATTTATACCTGGATAGCAAAGAATCTTGATGCGCCTCCGGAGTTGTATAGACCCTCAAATCAGCAAGGAAGACAGACTTGTATGCGTTAGACCATTGTCAACAGGTAGGGAAATGGGCGAACAAAGAAGTAACCAAAATAATGGGGATTTGTTCAAGAATTCACAAAGATGCTCAAGAGTTGATAAGGCATGGTCGGCTCCCAAGGTAAGATGAACTTGGGAAGAATTTGGTCATGGAAGAATTAGTGAATACGGTTGGGGAAAGTACAAGTCGAAGGAGACAAATAATCGAAGAATCAACCTTTGCCTCAACCGATCTTATTGATTAGCATTTACTACCGTTGATGAAGCTCCATACTATGATACAGGCTTACATGACAAGAATGGAGAAAGATACGAGTGCATTGGATGATATCATTGTCATGATCGAAGCAATGCTGGAACATTTATCTTACAGAAGGATTGAGTCACTGTATAACCAATTGGAAGTCTGGACAACTTACCTCCAAAGTAAAATTTCATAGGAAAAAGGACAAACAACTATTTTTTTCTTTCGTCCTTTTCCTAACTACCTCAAATTTCTTCCTTCTTGCCACTTTTTATGAGAGAAGGGAATGTGAACAGTTTTGTAACTTCCTCTTCAAGAAAAAGGCGAAAAGACAACTAGGAGTTACTACTTTTTGTATAAAATAGAATAGGGACTCCTTTAACAAGGACTTTTTTTTTGCTTTTCAAGCATTGTATAGACCAAGAACTTTTTCGAGAACTTCTACAGTGTTAATGAATATGGAGAAGCCCTCAGGGCCAGCATGTTATAGAAGGAATTATGTGTAGAAATTGATCGAAGCTTTGAACTACTTCAAGTGAAGATATTTGTTGTTTTTATGAATTGTAAGACTGCTTTGTTTGTTGT
>SNQJ01S0108577.1:0-10599 GCA_010110895.2 Picea sitchensis
ACACACCCTCTACAAAGGCACCCATGAGTGAGACACCACGACCCCTTGTATGTCACGAGCCCAATTCCCATTGAGCCTTAACCCCAACCACTTCATCCACTTTACATGACTTAGAGAGGGGTCTCTTGGAAGATCTCCTTGACCTAGGGAAAGATCTACCTAATAGGACACCTCATCAACCCTCCCATATTCAAGCTTGACAAGTCACAGTGTCTTTGAGCACTGAATTGTTTGATATAGTGATCTTTGATGCACATGCTTAGGTGGTTTATTTATTGATTGGATTCACTTATCATGATGTTATGACTTGAGATCTTTGGAGGGTGTGCTCATTTGTATTTTCCGGACCTAGTTGGTGGATAGTTTTGGGAGAACAAGCCTAACTTAGGCTTCCATGGGGCTACAATCCCACATGATGGATGTCAAGGGTCCACATGTCGGATGAGAGAGAAAACACTTGTAAGGTCTTAAAGATGACTTGGACGACATAACCTAGCCCCATTGTGCCAAACATTTTTCCTAGGAGAGGAAAAACGTCCCTTCTAGAGGCATGACGTCACCTAGGGGGCTTAGGGTTTGGTGGTGTGGTTGATGCATTGGCACTTGGATGTTTTGAGGAGAAGTGATATTTGATCATGAAGGAAGTGATGTGGATACGTGACATGTGGCTTTGGCAAGCCTAGACACCCTCCTCCTACACCAACGACTTTCTCCTAATGCCAAGATGTCCCCTAAAGGGGTGATGTTATTCTAAAATTAGTTTTTTCTTATGTGAAAAAGTGATTTTTTAAATGAATTGCTTTTTAAAGGAGGAAAGATTAGGGCTTTTGATCCCTAATCTTTTGTTTTACCCCTTAATTTATGGATAAGTCACCTTGGTGACATTTGTATAAATAAGAGATCATAAGATCTCATTTTGACATAACTCTCCCTCTTCTAAGAGGACTTGGTCTGAAATTTTCGGCTATCCTTGGCTCTTTTATCTCTTTAGAACTTTTTATTATTATCTCTTGATGTTATGGTTAATGGGAGTGATGCGCTAGCCTTGGAAGGCTTATCTATTGCTATTGTGGTGGATTTTCTTGGCATTTTTCCTTGAATTGGTATGTTTTTTATTCTCTTGCTATCATTTGTTTCAAGTCAAGGTTATTTGGCTAGGAACTAGGTGGGAAGTATAAGGGCATACACCCCCAATATAGTCTTCATCAATTTATGCTTCATCTCATTGATTACACTAGGGTTTGCTAAGAGAATTATAAGGGCATACACCATCTTAGCTTAAACCCTAGCTAGAGAAACTTTACTTGGGAAGTAAAAGGGCTTACACCCCCAAGGAGGCATCTTCTCTATCTCTTTCTTTTCATGAACCCGTTATCCCAATAGTAAAGGAACTAGTCATTTATTATTGCACCGAAGAAATAAAATATTGCATTGGGAAACATGAATTTCAGTCATTTTTACTTCTTGCAAAGTGGATTGTACTCCTTGTGCCATGGGAACCTCACAACCACTAGGGCATCGCCATCAAGGGGCTACTTCAAGTTTCTATTACAAAATTGCATCTTCATCCATTAGGGCTGCAGAAACCCTAACTCATTTGCTTGAATAACTCTCTTATCAACCATTGGATTTTGCTCAAAGTTTGCACACTTACTCTCCTTGGCCTAGCACACTTTTTGGAAAAGTTTGAGGGGATTTCAGTGGCTGATTTTGTTTCTTTAATACATTCAATTCTACAGCCATATGGATGATATTATTTGTTGTAGACAAGTATTTACAAAAACCTTATCTTTTGTGATAGAATATCGACTTTTAATCTTGAGTTTAACTAGTCTTTCTCTTGTATTTTCTACTTGATCTCTAGCACTTATTGAGAAGCTTATAGTACCATTTACTTGCTGATATATATTGTTATCTACTGCTGCAAATTAGGGATAAAAATCTTAACTTGCTGATCCAACTAACATATATCATTGCAAAGTGTATTTTCTTGTGTATCGTGCAGGTACAATCATCCGGATAAGTACTATACCCATGGGGCAATGATTACTTGACTTGCAAGGCATCTCTCCCTACCTTTTTTTCCACTTATACCTGACCTCTACGGGATTCACTTCCATTTCCCTCCATATCCATCTCAATCCCCTTAGGGTCACTAGGATCACCTCCCTAGAGTGACCTAGTCACCCTTGAAGTGCGGGACCTACATCTAGGTGACATTAGGTGTAGGATTCCCTAGTTGTAGCACTTTCTTTGTGGTTGGGTCGGGATTTTACCAACCTACAACTTGCACTATAACAGTGAAAAACACCATCAAGGGGGTATGCACAAGTTTTAGAGACTAGAACCCCAAAAAACGTTGTCTAATGTCTCAAAATGGTTTGGGAAGGTTTCGGACCCCAATTTTCCACACTGGGACCTGCCACTAAAATAACACTACAAGTTGATTCCTCCAATTTTTTCCACTCTGAAAGGATCAAGATACATGAAAAACAATATAATGATCCATTTCAGATCATACCTCCCCATTTAGGGAGGCTTTTGGTCCCCAAAAGCTTTACTAGATGAGGTGAGAAAATTTTTCCTCTACCTTCTTCCTGGAGTACCACTTTTCTTTGTGTGGAAGTTGTCCCTTCAACCCAATATTCCAAAGGTCATGATGCCCCTATCTTGTAGTTATGAACCTCTTATGCAAAACTGTGTCCTTTGCCAACTCTGCTTGAGCATCTAGTGCTAAATCCTTTATGGAAGGAAGGACTTGTTCCTCCTCCTAGTCCAACATGGAGGGATCATAGAGTTTGAGATTATCCACATTCATTATTGAGTAAATGCACATGTATGGGGGTAGATTGAGTCTATAGGCGTTATCTCCCACATTTTCTAATACCTCAAAAAAGACCATACTGCAGAGCCTTGATATTCTTACCAAGGCCCTTCAACCTTTCCTTATTCAATTGTAAGCATACTTTGTCTCCCACTTTAAATGTTCTCTCTATTCCGTGTTGGTCATGTCTAGCCTTGTACTTTTCCCATGACTTCTTCAGTGTCTCACATACTTGCAAATGGATCTTCCTGATCTTCTCAACATTTTTTTCTTCCTTTAAGGCATATCCTATGAGGTCCTCCCTCACTCCTCCTTGCTGTCCATATACAACATCTAAGGATGAAGGTGGAAAATACCTGAAGCAAGTTTCAAAAGGTGACTTATCTGTAGAAGTGTGGACTTCTATGTTATATGAGTTGAATATAGATCAAATTTTCATCTGAGGTCTTCAGATGTTTATGATTTTAACCCCTCAAAAGCTTCCCCAAAGTCCTATTGACTACTTCCATGTGCCCATTTGTCCGTGGATGGAATTTTGTATACCTCTTCAACTTAGTGTCCATCTTCTCCCACAATGTAGTCCAAAATGCACTAAGAAATCTAGTATCCCTGTTTGATATGGTGCTCCTTGGTATCCCAAAGTGCACCTAGACCTGTTCAAAGAACTTGTTTGTTGCTTATTTTCCGTTGATGGTCTTTTTACAAGGCATGAATGACGAGGTGTAAATATGATTCCCAATTATTTGGCGTCTCTTTGCACATTGTCACTTAATTTGTCAACCCGATGTTCAGTTTATACTTGTGAGGCACTCGGTGCAGTATACACGGAATGAGGGCTTCTACCACACTATGCAATTTAACCAAAAGAAATCAACTAAATTAAGCAATGCATAAATCAAAAGAAAAGCATAAAAGGATAAAGTCACAATGCTATAACCCCCATCCCATCTTGTGGTACCTCTCAGGATAAGGTCTCTGAGCTCTCATAACCCTATTCTCTTGTATATTCACTTCGTGGGGTCATAGATAAAGTGATTGTGCAACACTCCAAGCAACGTAAAGAAAACTATCTATTTCATTTTAACTCACACATTAAAATATCAGAAATGAAACTATTACTTGGTTAATATGCTAGGTCTGGATTAACAAATCATATAATTCCCCAATTTACAATTTTGTTAATGATATTCCAAATTTTGTTACAGATAAGGAATGCAAGCACATATTTGACATATAGTATTAGTATAAGCAAACACTGATCATGAAATTAATAATCTACATAAATGTAAGTCCTAAGACATCCCACTCATCATTCTGCAACACAAAACTAATGGCCATTGTGCAACCAAGGTTTGGAACAAAGATAAAATTATGCAATTGTAAATCAAAATCAAATTGACAACTATCTAAGAACACAAAAAGATTGTATGCAACAAAGAAGCTTACCTATGAGTGGGCCCTTCCTCACAGGTAGGCCTGTGATATTAGTCTTAAATCACCACCAATGAACAATAATAAGCACACACAACATAAATATAGATTTATTAAGTCTGAGATTGAGCTCTCGACTCTTACACAACAATATGACTACAACAGGAGACCAAATGTACTAGTCGTCCCCTCAATACACACTAGCACACATATATTTATATAGGAGGAGGGAATCTGGTTGCCCAAATATGGAGCGACCAATCCCTATTATTTTTCTAACAATCAAACTACCACTATCATTGATTAGCTTGGAAATTCATTGTTACATATCAACCAATTGGAGGTGGCTTATAGACCTACAAATTCCTCAGAAAATAGCTAAGTCATTTCATCAACTTGTGCAAGTGGATTGTGACTTATCTAATTGCTTAGCACATTTTGGGTAATTTAATTAGTTTGTTGAAGCATTAATTCTTTAACCATATGGCTGGAACTTTGTGACACTTGCTGGAACTTGTTTGCTTCATCTCATCATTTGATACTCGATACCTTAGCTAATTTCATTTCCTTAATATGCTGTTGATTTTAATTCCTTTAACTCTGCTGAAGATATTAACTCTGCTGATATAATAACGTTGGAGCTGATATATATTAAGTGCCAAAATTATGCACTTAAAATCAAATGCTCGAACCTTGTTGAATTAGTATCATGCTGATTTTGATCTTTCAATTCTGATATACCTTTTTGCGGATATATTAATTAATATGTTGATTGGTGAAGGCTCACGGACACATATTACATATGCTGGGAATATTTTAAATTAATCTCCTTGCTAATATATTTCAATGCTGAATATATTCACATTAATTTCCCTTGTTGATATGCCTTCATTGTTCTTGAAATCCTTCATATATGTTCCAAGGAAACAAGGAATTTATTATTGGCATTGCAGTGTCTGACAATGTAAAATATTTAGGTGGTTCTGATCTATTACAGGCCTAATTTTGCAGCAGGCAACTATAGGGATTCTGTAGCAGGTAGCTACAGGGATTCTGCAACAGATTGATTTGAAAACATGAGAACCTCACAACTATATCAACATTTAATGACTTTGAATCTGTGGAAATGGATGTGCAATGACCCTGATTTGAAGAATATGTGAACCTTTAAAGCAAAACCCTGTAATGACTTGTCCACACATGAGCTTCCACTTCAAAAGTAAATACAAAACACACTACTTCCCCTAATGGTAATCAGAAATCCAATGAAATATTAAGAAATGCAATTAAAAAAAATCTTGAGCCTAAATCCCGCACATGGGCATAAAAATGGATAAAACAGGGTTATATGTAAATGATAAAGGGTTAAAAATAAGGAAAAGAAGATGTCAAATGATGGTAATTTCATGGCTCATATATGAGAATGCACATTTTGTTGAACCTGTCAACTACCACAAATAAATAGTCATGTCCCTTATGTATGGTTGGTAAACCTCCCACAAAATCCATGGAAATGCTTTCCCAAGGTCGAGTGGGGACATGTAAGGGATGGTATAGAACTTTCTTCCTGTTGTTGGTATTGTTGGTACAACAAAGTATACACCCTCTAATATACTGTGCTACCTCTTCTTACATTCTAGGCCAATACACATACCTCTGTAAGTTGGGAACTGTCTTCCCAACACCAAATTCCCTGCAACCTTGGATGTGTGAGTCTCTCTGATAAACTGCAATTGTTTACCTTTATGAACACATATCTTGTCAAGCTTGTATAGTAAACCATTATGGAAATGATAGTCAACCTTGCCATCGCCTTCTTCCATATGAATTTGGCGCTATAGCTATTGAAACACCTCCTTGAAGTCCTCATTTTCTATGTATTTTTTTTTGTATGCATCATGGGTAAAAGGATCCATGTGCATCAGAGTTTCCAAATCTATAATCTTGGATGTGGGTGGCCGTAAAAGCATGTCTTCCAAATTATTTGTGCTACCCTTCTTATACTTGATGACTAGATGAAATTGTTGTAAAAACCCCATCCACTTGTATTTCATGGTTTGTTATAGATTACTTTGGGCCTGCAAATACTATAGTGGTTGGTGACCTATGTGGATGATGGTTTCCTTTCCCATCAGATAATTGTTTGAATTTTTGACATCTTGTACCAAGGAATACAACTCCTTGTTGTAGGTAGGGTAGTTGAGAACTGACCCATGAAATACTTTAGAATGATAGCATATCGACTTTCCTCCTTGCATCAAAATGGATCCCATGGCATACCCACATGCATATGTCTCCACTTCGAAGGGATTCTGCAACTTTGGTAGCGCAAGCATTGGTGCTTGATTGATTTTTTTTTGTATCATCAAAGGCCTTCTGTTGATTCTTCTCCCATTGAAAACTCTTGCCACTAGCTATTTTGGCGTGGAGTGGTGCAACTACAGCTGAAAATGAAGACATGGATTTTTGCAAGTATTGTGGTTCCCCAATAAAACTCTTAAATTCAATGACATTTGTAGGAACTAACCATTTCATGATGGCCTCCATATTTGCAGGATCTATCTTGAGCTCCCCTGCATTGATCACATACCCCAAATACACCAAAGACTGCTGAGAAAAATTTCATTTTTAGAAATTGGCTAGCAATTGGTGCTTCTTTAGAGTCTCTAACACATGTATAAGATGTGACATGTTCTCCTCCCAGGTATCACTATAAACATGCATATCATCCAAATAAACAATAACAAATGAATCTAGATAAGGGCATAAAACATCATTCATTAGTCTCATAAATGTAGATGGTGCATTGCGTAAACTGAATTGCATAACCAACCACTCATACAAACATTTTCTTGTCTTGAAGGAAATATTCCAGGTATCTTCATCTTTGAATCATACCTAGTGATATCCTGATTTCAAATCCAACTTAGTGAAGTATTTGGCATAATGTAGTTGGTCCAACATATCATCGATCCTTGGTAGGGGGTACTGATTCTTCAGTGTAATCTTGTTCAATTCCCTGTAATCGATACACATTCTCCAAGTACCCTCCTTCTTGGGAACAATTATGATGGGTGAACCACATGGTGAGTTACTTGGTTGAATCACATCATATTCCAACAACCCCTGTAATTGCTTCTTCGCTTCATTTGTTTCCAGAACGAATTGTCTATATAGCCCAATATTTGATAATGGGGAGTTTGGAAATAACTGTATTTCATGCTCCACTTCCTTATCAGATAATAGCCCTTTAGGATCATGAAAAACTCCTCTGTATGCCTCTAGAAACTCCTCCAATTGATGTTTCTTCTCTTTAGTACACCCCTCCAGAGATGCCTTCACTCTCATTGACTCATCAACAAATTGATTTTCTTTTAAGAAAAACAAAACATATTTCTTACTAAAACTAATCAACTTCTTGGCTTGGTTGGCACTTACCAGTGAGATATTTGAATTTCCTTTATGCACATTGATGATGTAGGACTTCTCATTCTTGATCAGTCGGTAATGGTTGCCTCTCTGCATGCATATTTCATCCCCCATATACATGTAAGGGCTTCCAAACACTACTCCACATACATCAAGGGTTACTATGTCCAATTGCACTTCATCAATAAAATAATCACTTACAACAAATTAAATATGACATTGTTTCGTTACCTTTATCTTTTCATCCTTTTTTACCCAACCCAATGAATAGGGGTTAGGATGATTGTGAATCACCAATCCAAGCTTTTTGATAACATTCACTGCTATGAGATTAGCCTGTGAACCAGTTTCTAATAAAGCATCTATGTTGGTCTTCTTGACCTAAATATTGATATGGAAGAGCTGGGTCATCTCCTTCTCTTTCTGGTGATGAAGGATACTCAGATTCACCTCCTTCTACAGAGACATGTAGAAAATATTTTCATCCACATCTGAGATACTTTCTACCTAATTGCTTGAATCTGTGGCTAAAAAGGTTCTTTTTCTTTTCGTCTTTTTGCAATTCTTCGGGTTCAACTCTGGATGTAGTTTCCAACATTTTTTCTTGGTGTGGCTATCAATGTTGCAATGGTTGTTGAGATATTTATATTGATGTGTAGTGGTTGTTGTCTTCATATATTTTCCCTCTTTTCACTTCTTCTTGCCCTCCTTGAAAGCTTCCTATTGCTCTTTCTTCTTCAAACCACTTGGCCGCCCCTTATTTTGGCCTATGTTTTATAGGTACTGTGCCTGTACACACACTTCATCCACTGTCCTTGGCTTGAATATCATCATCTTATTTCGTAAATGACTGTGTACACGCCCCATATATTTGAGGAGTAAATCTGCATTCTTGGGATAGATACCTAGCATGATGGCCATCTTTATGAAATCAATGGTGTACTCCTCTATATTATTCCCATGCATATGCCTGAAGTAGCACCACCAGATCCATTGTTCCTATACATATCCTATAGGGTATAATTGAGACTTGATGAGGGTTTTGAAGTCGTCCCACCTAGTTACTGGCGGATCACCCTCCAACCTAAGTGTTTATGTGTGGCTTTCCCACTAGGTTAAAGCATGAATCTCTAACTTCAATCTAGGAAATGAAATATTTTTCCCTTCATCTATATGGTGAACGCTAAAATAAACTTCTAGCTGTTGCAACCAATGATTTAGCTTTAATGCATCAATCTCACCTTGGTATGGGTTTATGTCCATTTTCTCTTCCATCTTGAATAGGGACGGTGAAGGATTCATGACACTCAAACTTGGATTCTCTTTCTTAGATTATTTCCGTGACTCCTTTCCTGAGTCTTCTTGATCTCCCGATTACCCCTCTGATCCGATGTCTGAGTTAGATCCTCCATCATCGATGAACTCTCGGATCTTGCTTGCTAGAGCCTCCATGAGGAGGTTCATATTGCGACTAATGTCAGCAATGTGTGCTTCCAACCTCTCAAATATATCTTTTACTAGATCTTGAGGGTTATTATGAATGAACTCATTCACCCTGGCTAGGGTTTATGTGACTTCTCTTTAAGTTGAATCCTAGATCCTACAACTTCCCACAAATACCGAAAACAAAAACCTACCCTGATACCAATATGATATGTAAAGTGTCATGGATATTCCGCTACAACATTTTGTCACAATAGATCTAATAAATCACTGAAATATTTACTATTAAGGTTATTTTTCCTTTAGATCTCAGATTCTTGATTACCGATTCTCCTCTTAAAAAAAACATATGAAATAGTTCAAATGTGAAAAATAGAGAACATAAATAAATGCACATACCATCCACAAGATAACACAAAGATTTGACCCGGGAAACCCAATATGGGAGAAAACCCAACTAGAAGGTGAGGCTGCTCTCCTCTCTTTTCTATGGTATATAAATGATGCAAGTACAAAGAAATAAGAACTCTCTATGGATTTTTCTTTGACCTATGTCCTGTATGGATGCTACAAAATCTCTCCTCCTCTTTTATGCTCATAGAATACCACTCTTAGATGTTTTTCTTAGCTATGGATCAAGATACAATGCAAAAGAATGGAATCGCTTCTCCTCCAGTGGCCTAATATTTAACATATCCTGATAGCCATATAAGGGAGGTTTTTGACTTCCTCAACCCTCAATTGTGATAGGATTTTGGACCTTCTAGAATATTCTTGAAATTACATACGTGGATAGCCTCATATGCATGAATAATGGGGGTTGACATAACATCTTCTCATACTATGGTGGTCAACATGATAGGTCAACTTGCGGGAGACATAATGTTTTCATACAAACTCCGATTGGCGCACAATCTGCATCGTTGGAAATGTATCAGAGTGTTTAACACCTTCAAGGTGGTGTGCATAGGTTTTGGACATCAAAACCCCCAAACACATCGTTTAATGTCTGAAAATGGCTCTGGAAGGTTTTAGACACCAATTTTCCAACCGATACCTACCACTAAAATGACCCTGCAAGCTAATTCCTTATCTTACGGGGGAGAGGGGGGGCGGTTGGGGTTTCTCCCTTCCCATGAGGCATGGGGAAAAAACCAAAGGACAAATTAAGTCAAAGGTTGATGGGAAAATATTTGGTAAGGAAGCATGTGCAAGGAAGGTTGTATCTTAAAGGACATATGCTGAGTTAATCACCCATGCATACCCTTTCATCTTTCCCTCTTATGGTATCATGGTTCCCTTGTTGATTCTCAAGAAACATTTTTGGTGGATCTATATTACTATGTATTTATTTTTGTTAATACCTTTACATACATAAGCACACAATGGAAAACATAACAACCACACCACAATCTTACCCCTCTAGTGACACTCATACACATTCATTAGTTGGGTGTTTTCCATGAGCTCTG
>SNQJ01S0108578.1:0-29405 GCA_010110895.2 Picea sitchensis
AAATTTTTTATGGTTGAAATATGAGTTATAAGTAAGCAAAACAAATATTTTCTGCAGCCCTAATGGCTATATATTTTAATGAGTTATAGATAGAATAATACTAAGACAATCAAGATTCCCTAGTGGCATTGACAAGATCTTAATACGTAGAAAAGCTTTCGACTTGAAAAAAATCAATGTCTCACTAAATCATGCTTACCGAGGAAAATGATTTATTTCTCCAATGAAAAACTTCAGATTAGTTCCTTAAAATATGGGTGAATGGAGTCTTTAATTTTTTTTTTATATCAACAACATCCCAAGGGGTTTAAATCATGTTACTCCCTAGGGTGTGCCAATCAAACTAGGGTAAATATAAGAGGGTGTACACACTTGTACTTATCCTATAAACTCTTTCCAAAAAATTACTTATAAACTTAGAAAATAATATGAAGCTTAATGGAGGGTGTATAGAACATACTTCTCCTAAGGTTTCAACCAACAATGATGAAGAAAAAGAAAGAAAGAAATAACAAATCTCGATTTTCCTTACCAATTCCAAGAGAGAGAGAGAGAGAGAGATCAAACCTTAGTTCACAAAGAAAAATACCATAAAAGAGAAAGAACATACTATTTTCACAAGAGAGAGATACGAAAAATTCCCAAGAGGGCGCAAATTTCAGCCAATATATCTTCTCACAATGGGAGAGTTGTGATGAAAATGAAAATAGAGATGATATCTATTTATACAAATCCTCTAAAACATATTTTTTCGACATTCAAAGGCTAAACCACAATAAAATGGGACAACGACCCTTACTCTTGCCCCTTTTCCAAAATAATATTTTTTAATCGTAATTTGCACATAAGAAAAACCCTAGAAACATGACGTCACCCTCTTGGGGAAACACTTTGGCACCTTTAGGTCAATTTGTTGGTTTGGAGATGAGTGCACTAGGCCTAGAAAGGCCAAATTTATTCAAGCTAAGCCTTGCCTTAATGATAGAATGTCTCCCTCCCTCAAATTGTGCCAAGTGTCTCCAATCACCACCAAACCCTATCCCTAGGGTGACTTTAAGCCCTTAAAGGTGACATTTTTTCCTCCAAAGGAAAGTTGTTTGGCTTGTAGGGGCTAGGTAAGATCCTCCAAGGTGTCATCTCAGCCTCTAAATGCATATCATCTTCATCCAATGTGTGGGATCTGGTATCCAACCTATCGGATTCAAGCCCCAAGGAATCCCATGCTAGGTTTGTTCTTCCAAAACTATCCACCAAATAGGTCCTGCAAAGACAATGAATATGCCCTCCAAGGATCTAAAGTCAAATGCATCATGATGGGTAAATAAAATCAATAAAAGATCCATCTAAGCATGTAAATCCAAACTACCTCATCAAAATAAAAAAGTGCTTAAATACCCTATGCAATTCACCAAGTTTAGGGGTGGGAGGGTTGACAAAGTGACCTATTGGGTGAATCATACCTCAAGTTTAGGAGTGTTTCCAAATGGGACCTCTTTATAAGTCATGTGGATGAGGTGACATGGATGAGTGAAATAATTTTGGGCATGGGTTTCATGGAATACAAGGAGTTGTAGTGTCTCATTTATGGGTGCCTTTGTAGAGGGTGTGTTGCACCTTTGTTTTGAATGCAACCTTTTTCCAAGACCATTCATTTCCTTTTATTCTTTTAAGATGTTTCTAGGTTGAATCCAAGGTGGGGATTCTACATAAGCATGAAAAACAAATTCAACCTTGAATCTACCATGGTCACATCATGCTTCTCCAAGATGAAAACACATGTGGGGATTCTAACTAAGCATAAAAAATAGTGCCCACACATGCTCCTCCTTGGTTGGAATTTTGTATTAGTTATTTTTCACGAGTGCCATCAATTTTTTATGAGAGACATTTCATTGTCCTCGGGATCCTTGGGAGAGAATCTAAAAGGTTTATGATTTGATTTTATATTTTTCTAGCCACAAGCCTCTGGGCCTTCAGCCCCTTCTTCCCATGAAATGAGGGAGAACCCCTTCTTGGGTCAGTATACTTGAAAATCCCAAAAAGTAAGAAGATGAGGGGATTAAATGTAGAAAGTGATAAATATGGTTGGGAATGGCACGATGACTTGTCAAGAGGACCTCCCAATCACAATCCTATCCCTAAGGGTGACCCACTTACTAGGGAGCAATGTCAACCACCAAAGTGAAACAAGGAAAAGAGCATAATGTCCAAGAAAACGTTACATATTAAAAAGAAGTAATAGATGCATCAAACTCAAATGCCTCAAATATTTAAATTCCAGTCACCTTAATACTTGTCTTGTACCTCATGGAGAAAGAACCAATGTCTTTTGGAAGCTAGATGATGTGTTGGATACTGTCATAATGATCCTGGAATTGTGGTGGTGAAGTGGGTCTTTGTCTATGCAAGTGGACATTGTTGGACAAATTGTCTCTCGGTACTCGATGTCTGCAACCTAAGGGCCTCAAGAAATCATCTTCTTAGTTATCCCTAGGAGTTGGGGATAACATCTAGCTCCTACTTGGGGACATGTACTCGTCGTAGAGTGCATGAGAACCACATCATCTCCTGGTGCACCCGTGCCTACACTAAAACATAAAACCATAAAATCTAGGGTGGTTCTATCACCCTTCGTTGATATATATTAAAACCAAAAAATGGAAATTAATATAGAAAATAAAATTTTAGCATATTTTTTTAAATTTCTAAACTAAACATGAAATCAATATGCAAGTATAGAAAAATGAAAAATGAAATGCAACTAAGATACTATGAGAAATCAAGATTCAAATGCAAAGAATGCAAGATGACCTACCTACTTACCTGGGGCATGGGCCCTAAAGAAGTCAAGTGACCTGAACATAGGGTCGAAGAAGAGACCCATCCACTGGTAATTGCATCTTTATCCCATCCAAAGTTTTCAAATAGTACTTCTCTTTCTCGGACTTCTTCTTGATGATGTAAGGGCCAAGCCAAGTGTTGTTTTCCTTCTGGTCGTATTTAGGCTTTGTCCCACATGAATGCATGAATTCCTTCTCTGTAGTTTATGTAAGTTATATTATCGATGTAAGGATAGGAAGGAGGTCAAGTGGAGACTTCATTTTTGATGGCTTCCTCAGGTTCTTTGTCCTTATTATCTTCTTTCTTCAATATCTGGATGGACCCTGGCTCTTTCCCTTGGAACTTCAAAAGCGTTTATTTGTACTCATGTGTCCTATGGAGCATTGTATCTATTCATTCCAGTTGTGGGGTATTCTACCCTACGGACTAGCAAGCTAGGGTTCTAAACTCGCATGCAAATCATGACCCTTCCTAAGCTACTTTTAACCTTCTACCCGAATCTAAAACCCCTTTTTTTCACATGCACACAAGGGAAGAATAAACCAACCTCTTTCCGACGGTTGAAGTAGATCCTCCTTTGAGATTTTATCCTCTTGCTGCTGTTGCTCCGCTTCAAAGCTTCCGCAATCAAGACAAAACTATGCATGCATGCTCTTGATCTAGTATAGGGTTAGAGATAAAACACAAATCAAATAATATACATAAGACTCATGTATTGGGACGGGAAGCATATTTTCAGTAACCTCAATATGAACCAACTTACAATGATTTCGGAGACCGACCACCGTTCCTCGAACCTAATCCTAGGCTCCTCCTCTTCCTTTTCCTCAAGCATTGTGCTTAGACTTCTCCTTAAGCTTGAGGCAAAGATAAAGGAGTTGGGACAATAATGGACTTGGCAATTTAAGCCGGGAGTTTCTTTGCTATGATTTTCCCTCCTTGAATGGTACCCACACCCCTCCTTTTATAGGCTAGAAGAGACTAGGGTTTTGGCGAACTCTTGGCCATGCATGGTTTGGAGTTCGATGCTTGACAAAGCTCTTACGTCCGTGAGGCTCCTGATTTTTGCTGTTAGGTAAGCGAGAACATGTGGAGTTAGGCAATGGTACACTTGTCTGATAGAAGGCCGACAAGTGGTCACCGCCCGATTGAAAGGTTAGAGCGGTGTTGCTTGATTTAAGTGGTTTTGAGGATTTGTTCAGCATGACTTTTGGCTAGGAAGAGGCATGAAATGGCATGATGCCAAGTAAACCTGTATGGTACATTTTAGGGTTATAGCGAGATGCCCCAATGTGTGGTCGAGGAAAGAGCATCGATGGCTGATATACATTACCAATTCTTTACAATCTGTACTGATATGCTTTGAATAAGTGATCGAGGGAATCGGAGATCGGGAGATTACCATCTGCAAAATATCAAATGTCTCACCGGCGGGCATGCCATGCTTTCGGGATAAATGAGAACCATGGCTATAATCAAATACACTTTAGATCCATGTCAGATAACTATAAAAAGTAGCCGCGAACAATACGAACTACATCTAATCGAAGATATACAAAGGTATCCATCTCAGTGATTTGGCTGATGGATGTACTTGAGCTTCGAGCAACAACTTCAAGATATTCTAAACTTCGGGTAGGAGTGTAATATGAATGTCTGTGCACTACCAATGAGATCTTGACGGCTTCGTCGGTTATGGACTTGATAATCTTGATGGTCGGATTGCGAAGGCTTCATTGATTTGAACAAAGACTTGATTGGGCGTTGAGGATGGCGAATTATGCGGACAAGAGACATATTACTTATGGCCCGACTCGGGCTAAGTAACAAACTTCCCTTGGACAATAGCCGTGGTGATGAACTTCAGTGACATATGCAGCAGATCCTTAAATTAATACGAAGCGGGGAGAGCCAGCGCAAAACTCTCCATATGTCACGGAAGAGTAACCAAGCGGTGGAGGACACAACTACATATAGGCAAAACTTCCTATGGTCGTACTACATCCCATAGTCGATGAATCAAGCGGACATGTGATTTATCAAGAGGCGACTCATCGCCAATAGAAGAAAATAGTTTCCCATCCTCTTTTTGGGGTATATTTGTTTTGGTTCTTTTGTTGATTTGGAAAAAGAATAGAAGAATGTCCCGTTACAAAGGAGAGCGAGGATGTAAACGCCTGAAGTTCAAGGCACAAGGGCAAGACCGATGTTCTAGGAAATGATACTGGAAAATCCTCCGATGGCAAAAGGTGTTAAAATTGTGATATGGCGGTACTATGTTGATGGGTAAAGGATGCAAAATGCGGTTGATAGAACACACAATGAGTTAGCGATCCTTTGATGTAGAAGTTTAAGCCCAAAGAAGGAAGCTTCGGTGATTTTCATGTTTAGAAATTCTGAAAAAGCATAAAGGGAAACTCCATTAGGGTACCTTTACGTCAATTGTCTAGTCGGTTTGAAAAAGGATAAACTAGCACCAAGCTAGGCGTCGATTCAAAACCATTTTAACGAGTGTGACAAGGACAAGATCCACTTTCGGCTATTTTTCCAATTTTAAATTACGAAAAAGATTAACTATGGACTGCGTCGGGAATTTTCTTCACGAATGGATTTAACAGGTGTGAAATAATAAGGTCACTTGGCAATCTTTTCAATTTTAGGGAGTCTGAAAGAGCTTAACTATGGACTCGAGGGTTTTTTTTGTGGAATTTAGTCCCTCGGGCCGAAAGGAATAATAAAATTATACGAGGATACTCTTATAAAGAGAATGAAGTGTGAGAGCACTCCTTTATTACGATGGAGTTGACCATCCAGGCCCAGAAAAAGGGTAAACTACCATGGGATAGGGCGGTGACTTCAAATTCCGGTTTACTTGGTAGCCGGGTCCGCAAGATGCATTTCAGCGATATTTTAAATATTTTAAAGAATTTTGAAAGGGCTTAAAGGGGCAAGTTATTTGTTTTGGGAATGGGAGGTAAAGACAAAAGAAGTGAAAAAGACCCATGCAAATGAGGCTCAAACTCATATTCAGGAGAAAGACTATACGGACTCTAGAGCCTACAGTGTTTTAGAGAGACGGCATGGGCACCATAATGCAATTGGGAACTACAGAGGCATCCATGTTTGGTAAAGCTCTACCTGCAAGTTCTGCTTCTAGGCGGGAATGGCCGGTTCCACATCACAACGGTGGGGATGAACTCCTACATATGCCGGGTTGATTTTTGAAAAAAATTATATAGATTTGCCCATATGTGTATTTTTTTTTTGGAAACTCAATGAAAAGTGTCCCAATACTTGATCAATTCCATGTTATATAACTTTGGAACCTCCCAAAATGATTTTTTTGGTTTAAAGAAGCTGATGAAAGGGCCCAAAATGGTGACAAAAGGGCCAAAAACTCTACAAATGAAATTTGTGACTCATTATCACCATTCTTGATTTGGAAATTGACTCTTGAGTCAAAGACCCCCTTTGCTACTGAATCATTGATTAAAGTCCTGATGGATAAACGGACTTAACCGGACCAAGTAATTTACAAACTCCCTCATCTTTGCATGTGATACTTTCATTAATGTTTTTGATGTGTTTTGGGGGTGGTGCATTACATACGTGAAATTCGTCCCTAGTAACCAGCGGGCTATCGAGAACTGACCGCTTGGTACCTGATTAAGGTATTGTGAGTACCAATCCCACTTCTGACCTTGAGTTTACCCCAGCGCAACCAAAATGAATGTGCAAGATGTTAATCTCTCATTTTTTATTTGTGGCTGCGGGATGTATATTGCTGGAGAGAGAGAGGGGCATGAGAGAACTTGATAGGCGATGGGCTGGCGATCAAATGTGAGTGGCAGCGGTGACATGAGTGTGGTCTTATCAAGTTTTCCTATAATAGTTCGTATGCATACAACCAAAGGCTGTAGATGCCGGTTGACTACGGCATCGATCGCAGAGGCCTTATGATGGGGGCGAGACATATATAATTTTTAGCCAGACCTCGAGGGAGAGCCGTCGACCCTGATTTTCCCTACGAGAGTCGAGCAAGGTCACCAGGAGTTGGTCGCCAATGCTACGTGGCCCCAGGACTAACAGGGAACTTCACGGATCACCGGTTGGGAGTGTCCACCCGACTGACTTTGTAGACCTGATACGTAAACTCATTGGGTGAATTCTAGAGCTCGCGTGCATCCGGCGCTAAGATGGTATGCGGTTGATCTTCAAATACCTGATTTTTGGCTGAGCACCACATTTACTTGAGGTAATGAAAGCTGATTGGCCAGTTACTTGCGTCGGCGACACGGAACCGGGTTGGGACTATATATTATTATCCCCTTTTTTTTGAGAGAGTTCCGTGTTTTAGTCGTCGTATGACAGTGAGAGGACATATGGCGATGTTCCCTGCGGTATGCATATGGGCAACATTACTGCCGTATTGAGGGGTAGTGGAAGGACCATAGAGTCCTTCAACGATGACATATTCGCATGGTAGCGTAGATCCTTCCATTGGGGACTACCTGGCGGGGATTGACTTCTCGGAGATCGGCTATGCGATTACCTCTGGTGAGGGCCCGAGGGAGATGGAGTAAGTCTCACTTTATTACTCTTTTTTTTTTTGTATGTAATTTTATGTCTTTTTAGATATATATCATGTTTTTGGATACTTGAGTTTTTAATGGGTGAACCTCTTGTTTCTTTACAGATGTTGGACACAATGCGGCCACCAACTTTACCGCGAACGGTAGATCCCAAACCGAGACCTCGGCAAAGCCTTGACGTGAAACCACCACCCTAGCGGTGAGGGCCTTATGCAGTTGAAGCCCGAACTTTCACGAGCTCCTGCCGTCGGTCCCCATGTCGATATAGAGGACATGTTGTCTATCACGGACTATATAGGGTGGGGTTACCTCGAACTGGTCCGATTATTTAAAGTTTGGGTGAACGTGCATGACTATAACGGAGACCTGAGGGTCTGGTGACTTGTACACTTTTATGTGCCTCGAGCACTCGTATGTATTATATTTTTGAGGGCATAAGCCCCTGAGTGACTCGTTATGGCTCCCTTTTTGAGGCGTACCCATCATGTACTCACGAGACTTTTGCTTGATGTATATATATGATTTTTATTTCTTTTATATGTCATTATGGATTTTGGTGCATCAAAATGTATTTACGTAATGTTTGATCACGATTTTCTTTATGTGTGAGCAAGATGCCAATCTAAAATGTGATTAGCTAGAGTATCACGTGATTTGATTTAGACTTCTGGAACATGAAAAGTATATGTAATATAATCAAAGTTCGCGTTCCAAAGAGGCGTACCCTGGAATCTTGATTGTAAAGTAGGATCGTGCACCCGCGGTATATTCTGTTTATTTGTGACACAACAGGTTAGTCTAAATGAACCGGTGGGAGATACCTAATGTGAGGCGTCACAAGGTAACTCAACCATACTTTAGCGCTATCTTTCGGCAACATTGTTTGTAGATTGTCACTAAAGCATATCCCTCCGGGAAGATAACAAGCCCGACCACAATGGTGTAAAAATTACGCAAGTTGCAAAGGCAAGCCTCTGCGTGTGCCGACTAGTACCTTCCGCATATCCAATGAACACCTGGGACTCACTTGGGCAATACGCCGCTAGTGTGAAAGATAGCATGTGACTTACGTCGCGTACGTTTTACAAAAGCGAAGAAAGTAATAGCACAAAGACTAGCACATATGTTACAAAGGGTTACCTGATGACCCTATGATTAGTACTTCTTGAGGTAGGGCCCATTTCTAGGCTTTGCCAAAGATTTCCCTTCAAATCGACGGATGATAGGCACCCTCCTTTAACACCTCCTTAACAATGAAGGGTCCAGAACCACATGGGTTGAAATTTCCTGCCCCAGTCCCTTATCTTGGTCATAAACCAAGACAGGGCCGCCCTCAGAGAAAATCCGAGGATGGAAGCGGACCTATCATAATGACACTTAACTCTATTCTTATGAGCCTGGTTGGCCAGGAGACGCATCGTGTACTCATCAAAGTTGCTCAAGGTGTACCTATAGTTCTTCTAAGCGGAGAGATTAATAAAGCGTTATCTTGCCAATTCCGGAGATGAAATTTGACATTCAATGGGCAAGGCTGCCTCCAACCCATAAAATAGTTGGAAAGGTGAGAACCCGGTTGCGGTCTTAGCGTGTTGGTAAGCCCATAGTGTCGAATATAACATCAAATGCCGATTTGACATGGCTGAGTTGATGGTTATTTGTACTTGTTTTAAGCGTTTTGTTAACGGCTTCCACTTGTCCATTGGCTTGGGGGTAGTAAGGTATTGAGTGTTCTCTGGTAACAAGATTTGACGTTAACTTAGTCATCATTTGATTCTAAAAGTAACTGCCATGGTCGGTGTGATCTCTCGGGACTTCGGCAGTGCTATAATCGTTTAAATAAGAAGAGTACGCAGTCTCTCCATCATCTTTGAGCGTCGGCATAGCTTCGACCCACCCAGTGAAGTGGTCGGCGAGCCACAATGATATGTGGTGCCCACAGCTGATGATGGGGGTTGCAAGTAGTGTAATCAATCCCACATTTGGTGAAAGGACCAACGGTAATGATTGGAAACATAGGAGTAGGGTGTGACTGCATATTCTGACAGAATATCTGATGTGGGTGGAACTTCTTGACTGATTAGATACAATCTTTGATTAGTGTGGGCCAAAGGTAACCTGCTCTTAAAATCTTTTTGGTTGTTGCCAAACTGGATAAGTGGCCGCCACAAGCTCTAGTATGACAATCACTGAGAACTATGACGGCCTCCTCACTCATGAGGAGGCATCGGCCTTAAAACACAATCTACGCCTCGCCGATAAAAGGTATCATTGAGTATAAGATAGTTCTTGGCGATGAAGTATCAGGTCAGCAGCTCATCATGAGAAGAAGCGGTAGGACACTTCAAAGTATGCGGAGATACATCGATTATATCTCTCCGTTACCGGGGATCGGTATTGCAATCAAAAACATATCTCCTCGGATTGGTGATTCTTCAGGCACAACGTTGCCTGACTCAACCGGAAGTTCGAAATAAGTTCTGCGAAGACCGGTGACTTTTTGGACTTGAAAGCAGAAAATCTAAGTCAAATTATTGGAGGATGACCATCCATCACGATTTTTACCGATAGCTGCGTCTTGTCAGCATATGGGAAATGGATTCCGCGGCGACAATGGTCTTGAAGCGAACATAGTGGCGGAACAGTTGAGCAACATGAGCTAGCATAGCATAAGGTTTTTGAGATGGGTGTAATTAAGTTCAGGTCCCTGTAAATTTTCGGCTCAAGTAATAGAGCATGTATTGAGGAAGCGAATCATCTTCTTGGACTAAAACCATGCCTATACTAGAATCTGCGGCGGCCAGATATAATAATAAATCCTTGTTATAATAGGTGGTAAAATTATGAAGTCTTTGTTAATAGAGCATGTTTCAATCATTCGAAGAACGCTGTCTTGACCGTCCAGGAGAACGTCTTTCTTGATGGCATGAAACCCCTTGGTGAGTTGGTATAGTTGGCGATGGCGTCGTAAAGTTATGCCACCTTGAGGCCTGAAGTTTGTAAAATAGTCGTGGGGGGCAAGCTGGACTGTGCCTCCACCTTAGAGGATCCTGTGGTTGATGATGAAAACCTAACAAGCGTCGACATGGCCGCACGATCTACACTTGTTGGGATTCAAGAAAATACTGAAGTAGCGACAGCGTTCAAAAAATGAGTCTGAGGTGTGTAGGATAATCCTTTTGCTTGCAAGAGCATGATGCTAAATCATCTAAATATGCCTGGAGCTATATGTTGAGGTCATGAAGCATAAAGACATATTGTTGAAAGGTGGCTCCGGCATTTTTTGAGACCAAAAGGTATTTTACGATATGTGAATGTACCCTACGGACAAATGAATGTCGTTTTGTGTTGGTCCTGGGTTTAATTTGGATTTGGTTATAACTTAGAAACCATCCATGAATGAAAAGGCTTCTAGCGACACATTCATCAATAATGCGGTCAATGAATGGGGTTGGATAATTATCTTTGGACATGCCTTATTCAAATCACGAATCCCGTTCTGAACGAATGGAGTGCCTTGTTTTTATCGGCCTTACGAGATTTGACACCGATCAAAGTGGATGGGAATTTATATGAACCCGATAGCGATTTCTCAACCCATTTTGTAAACTGCGCCTTCCTTGGATTAGCTGGGCCGAAGTTTACATCGAGAACGGGCTTAGCGTCGGAATCGTAAACAATCTCATGTTCAACTATTTTGGATGCGATGCACAGCATTTCTTCATAAGACCGGGCAAAAAAGTTGTGAAATTCTTTGAAAGATGCATTAGCCATCGGGAATCTCGCCGGAGAACGAATTCGCTCAAGCGAAGACATTCTCCACCGATCACAGGAAGTGCGGGAGATATTGATGAGCATCGTTCGTGATAATTAGCCATGTTGCCCACCAGCATAAACATCTGTGTAACTGGGAGTTAATGGGACAAAGAGTGATCTCCGAATCATGGTGATAGTGAATTCTCACCTTTCGATTGACAACTCCAGGAGGAAGTATGACAATGATGAAGATTTTCCGAGGGGTTTTGTCAGGATGATCCATTTGCCGATTATAGCCATTGAGCAAGATTAAATTAGCGAATCGATTGTCAACAAAGAGATCTGGTGAATAGGCTCAAGGGAGGATCAACTCTTATTGCGAGAATCCCGGATCGGAGTAGCCGAAGCTTCTTGAACAAAGTCACCTTCGCCGGTGACCGACGAGAGGTATGCCCATACTTCTCCGCATCCAATAGGTAGGAAGGAAGAATCCATGGATCATCAAAATAAGAAGTGGTCGCGAGCAATGAAACATGGAAAAATCTCAGCCTTGTGGTGAGTGGGTATAAACTTGACGCCATACGAGGGGGTGGGTAATGAAAGGTACCCATCAAAGATGGGCACAAACCACTCCTATGTTATTGAAACCGGCTTGAGTTATCTACTAAAGGCGTAAGTTCCCCAAAGGGTAGATTAGGTGAAGAAGGACAAGCGATCAATAGTCACTATCGAGCCTTCATGTGGAAACAATAGGACGAGGAAAATTGTAGCGACCACCGCGCATAGCATAAGTCCAACTACGACCTAACAATGGGTTGTAATCGAGAGGCATGCGACTACCTCTACTTAAAGCGCTGCGGTCTTCCCCCCTAACTGCACCGGGGAAGAAGGGATGATGCCATCCGGTCAGAAAGAACGACCATTGAGCGGTGAGAGTAGGTGGCCGGAGACAACTTCGAGGTTGACCAATGGCTTTCCAACATGCCTAGCGACATAGCATGAAATTGAAGCGCCTTATTATACTGCCGTCTTGAATGTTTTACGTGTAAAAGGTTTTAGATGGGGTGAAGCCACTACTATCGAAAGCCTTGACGTGGTAAAGGTAACCCGGGTTTCAAATCAATTACGTATCTAACATGATGGTTCACTGGTTGCAAGTCTCGATTGGGGCCTAAAGCGGGTCAACAAAGAGTTTTCTGCGGCTGAGACGGCTTTGGAGGTCTTCCAAAGTGGACATAGCACAGGGGGTTTGTGACAAGTCTTCCACCAGTGGATTAAAGGCGTACTTGTTTGGATTATCATGACTCATTTAAGCGCTGCCTTTGGGGATCACGGTCATTGTTTCACTAGCGTCTTTCATAGGCCGCAAAGAAGAGGAAGAGATGGGATCGGCTTCTTTGCCCTTATCATGAGCACTTGTTTTGCTATAATCGCGAGCCTAGTTGCTATGAAATTGACCGCTTTTCATCATGCTCACGTTAATTGGAAGATGAATTTGTTTGGGGGAGAGTTCGTGTTTGCCCCCCTAGGTACTTCGAGGAGGCTTGAGTTAAGTGCGCCCACATCGCGAAAGGATTAGATTAACCGCAGCTGTTGTTCGTGACGGCTTTCCCAGAGCCTCCCTAAATCGAGGAGCATGAGTAAAGTCGAGGTGGTCTTCCACCACATCATAGTTTGCATGGATACCTCGCCCTCTTCTTTTCCATAGTGCCCTCGCCAACAATATCAGTTTTTATCCCACCTTAATCTTCTTGCGTTATTTTTCTTCCCGCCGGTACAGCTGGTTGCAGCCTTTGGTCGATGCATGGAGTGTACCAGACGAGTAGGAGGGGCAATAGCGATGGTCGGCTAGCCGTGATTGGATGGATAAGCTGCGCAATTGTTTGTCAATTTACTCGGCGGGTTTGGATTTGTCTTAGAACTAACTATACCATGGCATGTGGTCCGGCTCTAATACTGGTTTTGTCAGTCCGGTCGTGAATTACATCAAGAAGCGGGGATGTTGTACAATAGACCCAGTCCCCGAGAATAGGTTAGCTCAAGCTGTTGAGCTCTCATGATGCTTCTTCCTCTGAGAAAACTCCTGAAGTTGCGATTTCTTTGGATAACTGCGGAACTAAGACTTAGGAACCACTCTGCATAAAGTAGGAATCTTGGTGGGACGGGTACCTTGATAAGACTCTTTTGGTGTCACCACTCTCGAATATGATCCTAGATATGAAATTCGTGGCGTCACCTTCGAAATTGGCTAGCAACTTCTGTCTTGGTCATTATCTCCGCAGTGCTTGGAAATGGTTAAGAGAAACCATAGCCAGTTAAGCCAAAAAGGAATATAGTGGCGGTCAAGCTCTATGTACCATTTCGCGGCACTCCCAATAAGAGTCGTTGAAACAATATAGTAGACCAGTTCGTACTTTGAATTGAGTTGGAGGAACACCATAGGTGGAAAGTGGTCAAGTGATCACCCGGATCTTCGTTGAGTTTAGCTTCAAACTTTGGGATATGGAAACATTCGTGTGACATAGGAGAATATATGGATCGTGGCAGATAGGATCCCATTCTTCATAGATGTTAAATCAAACCAAGTGTAACGTCATGAAAGATGGATTTAGGTTATTCTTGATGGCCAGGATAAAGGGTCTGGGGGTTTGGTAGCACCAGGGTTGCGGAAAATTTTAGTTGTGGCGGGGTTTTGGTAAGCCGTTACCCGACCGGTGATAAAGGGTTTTGCATTTGAGGACATCATTTGCTGATTCCCCATGAAGGACGCTGGGATTTTAATTCATCATATTTGAGGACTTTGGGAAGGATTCCCCATGCCGATCCTACTGGGAGAGGCATAGAAATCTGTCGAGGGTTCCATTGGTTGTGGAAAGCATTTCCCCAGAGCGACATTCCCGTGGCGGGATTGGATCCTGTCCTGAGTTCCAAGGTCCAGATAAATGTGCCCCAGTATGAGGAATAGTACCACATTGCGGTTAAATTGTCCAAGATAGCTGTTGGCCCCAGTTGGGAAAGTAGTGGATGTAGGTGTGTTATTACCAACGCCCGTTCCAAACAAGCGGTAGCGAACCTAGGCAAAGTTCTTGCAGGTTGTCCTTGACTCCGGCTCCAAGTGAACTTGTGTGTACAGGCTGCCCAACGGACTGCTGAAGAAGACCACCAAGCGAAGGGGACAAAATAGGGATATGACCTCCTGCGTAAATAAAAGAGTTAAAAGGGACAGGAACGCCCCCAATTTGACCTTGCAGAAGAGCGTTAGAACTCCCTACCCCCAGACCCAAAGTCCGTGAAATGGAAGAAGTGAGTGCGGACATGTTCCTGAACTAGGCAACCCATATGAAAACGGAGCGCCTATCACACAAGGTGTGTAAAGAGGTGTGGCCAGATGCATTGATAGATGAGGGCGGTCCATTGTCTGCGGCAGTAGTTGGTAGAACCATGGTGGCCCGGACCGCCGACAGATGCAAGTTAGGAGAAGCTTCTCTGTGGTAACAACAGTGATAGGAATGGGAAGAGTCCCGGTTAGAAATGATTTGTTCCATAACTGGGTTAGGCACTAATAGGCGTTAGTAAAATTGAATTGGCAAAATAATGTGCGGCCCAAAATCAGCGTTTGAGGTTTCAACCAACCCAAGATTGGCCGGTCGATTCCTCGGGGGTTGTTCGAGGTCGAAAGACCCGGTTGCTTCGAAAGACCCAAGATGGTCTAACCCAGCCTTAGTGGTGGCGAGGGTGGCTCCTAGGATAGCGGCGGTGAGAATCGCGCCATTGGCCAGGCGGAGCTCACGGAATCCTCCACTTGTGTGAGAGGATTCACGACCGCAAGGGCTACCATGAATCAAGCGGTAACACGCACTAAAGAAAGCCCCTAGAAGATAAATCAAACAAGCCCTATATTAGGAGGAAGAATGGTTATACAACCAACACTAGAGTACCTTAACGGTGCAAGTGCAAATCGAATACGGAAGCACCCTCGGGTCTACTCTGCAAAGCGTATGTCCGATGTCCGCCCTAGGTACAGCGGTATACCCCCGCAGTCACACGTGTAAGTCCCTAGAAAAGATAAGCAACTAGTTTGCCCGGCCACATAGCGAACAACTATCGGTGAATTACCGGTCGGTCGGGGAGACCACAATGAAGCGGTATCAAGCCAGGGAAACCTGTCAAGGGAATTGTCGAGCAAGTGTTACGGAAGATGGCCGAGGGACCTCGAGCAGTTGAGACCACGAAGCTCTGATGGAAAATGCTAACGGCGGAATATACTTGGATCCTCTATATGTAATTCTCCACCGGCTTCGGTCCAGCTTTGGAGGGTTATCTCGGCGCCTTTCGCTACAGCGACCTCGTGTTTTAGCCTGATGTTAGAGGGGGTCTGAATAACTTTAAATTAGCGGACTTCTACACTCCCCTAAAGGCGGAACGATGTTTGGTTGGGTGTATGGAGAATTTACTCTCCAACCTATTCCAAGGCCCTATCTGAGCTAATGTGTCCCACCCTACAAGCAGAAAAGTCCTTGATTTTTATTTAGCGTTACTTTTAATGGGCTTATTAAGTCACAAGGTACGCGAGAATGAAGCCCGATGAATTATTATGCATGAACTCAAAGCAAAATGAAATGTAGAGCAAAACTTTCTAAAATTACCAAAGACCAACAACTTTTGAAAGACTTCTTTCTTTTCGGTTACTAAGGATTTTGTCGATGAAGAGAACTTTCCCTCATATCTGCGGGCTACTTATACTAGACATGCACTGTGAAAACTTATGCAAAAGAGACTTCTTTCCTAAATGCTATTTTGCAACAACTTAATCTTCAAATCAAGAGAAATGAAAGAAATTTATTTATTTATTTATTGCAAAATAGTACAACTAGGAAAATGATGACAAGATGAAAACAAAGAGAATGAAAGGCTTCGGCTTAAAGCGGTTATATGAATCGAACACAAAAATCGAAAAGCAATCAGAACAATAGGTCGAACGCGCACAAAACCATGAAATAAATATTTTTCTCTTTTGTCTTTTCTATCAAAATCAAATAACAAACTTCTGGTACGGGAGAAATTCCCTAACTTACTGGCGGTATGCGACCCAGGACTCCCTAAACCTCACGAGGGCTCTTCTCTCCTACGAGGGAGGGGATGGTTGCCCCACCCAAGCTGAAAAGAGCTCCTCTAACGGAGACCATTAGTATCGCAGAGACATCCGCAGCGTGTGGCAAGCGTGCTGTTCCTCACAGTGAATTTTGCGAGGAGCTAAACCTAAGCGGCTTGTGGTGTAATCTAAAAACTAATATAAAATCACACACAAACAATCTAGTCCTAAAAGAGGCTTACGATGCCCGACAGCGAGTCTGACAGTGAATACTATCCTCTAACGAGGAAAAACAAATTTACAAAAGAAAAAGCCAATGTGAAGAGACACACAACAAGAAAGACTGAAAAACAAGACAATAAACAATTCGGACCGGTGGGGACCAATCCCACGAGAGATAAACTTACGGCCGAGGGAGAGGACACCTCTTAAACACGAACTCTACAAGCTACTAAAGCTACTACGATACCCAGCGTTCCTGCCTTGGCGTTGTAAAAGAGCTGGCCCTTGGGTCACCGTGAAGGGGCTTATCACGGGAGCCATGGGTACCTGTGTGTCCCAAAAGAAATGTCGGCGTCAGGTCAAGGGAAAGCGGTATTGATAACCGGGTTCCACATAGCTTTTCGACTTATGAGAGAGAAACAAAAACAAAGAAACAAAACTTTTAATTCTTTGAACTACCGAAAAAACCTCAATGAAATCTGGAAACCCTAAAGAGTAAAAGTCCCCAGTGGAGTTGCCAAGTGTTGTGGGTGTTCTACCCCCTCTGGACTAACAAAATTTGGGTTCTAAGCTAGCATGTAGATCATGACCCTTCCCTAAAGCTACTTTTAACCCTGCAGAATCTAAAACCCTTTTTCACATTCAAACAAAGGGAAGGAATAAACCAACCTCTTTAGAGCGGTTGAAGTAGATCCTCCTTTGAGCTTTTATCCTCTTGCTGCTGCTCCTTCCAAAAAGCTTTCCTGAAATCAAGACAAAACTATGCATGCATGCTACTGATCAAGTGGGGTTAGAGATACAAAACACAAATCCAAAATGGCATTATAAGACTCATGTATTCGGGACGGGAAAGCATCTTTTTCATTAACCTCAATATGAACCAACACAATGATTTAAAGACCGGTCACCGTTCCACGATCCTGATCCTGGGCTCTTCCTCTTCTTTGTCCCTCCAACTGCTGTGCTTGAACTTCTCCTAAAGCTTGAGGGAAGGCGAAAGGGTTGGGAACCAATAATGGACAGCAATTTGGCCAGAGTTTCTTTGCTATGATTTTTCCTCCTTGAATGGTACCTACCCTCCTTTTATAGGCTAGAAGGGCTAGGGTTTTGGTGAACTCTCGGCCATGTAGCTGGGAGTTCAGTTAACTGACAAAAATCTCTTCGTCCCAGCGGAAACTTTCCTGATTTTTGCTTTGTTAGGTAAACGCGGGCTGTAATGGGTTAGACCGCGGATACCCGCATACGATAGAAGGCCAGCAAGTGGTTTTTGAGAGTTTGTTCAGCATGGCTTCGCGCCCAGTGAAAGGTTAGGGCGCGGGTTCCTTGATTTAAGTGGTTTTTTGAGGATTTGTTCAGCATGGCTTTGGCTAGGAAGAGGCATGAGTTGGCCTGATGCCAGGTAAACCTGTGTGGTGCATTTTAGGGTTATAACAATTCCTCCTGCATGAAAGGTAAGTCTCATGTATCATACTCAATGGTTTCTGGAACCTCATCAAACTCATCCTCACTTGTATAATCAAGACTGTTGGGATCCATCACATGATTTTCGACTCTATCTCCAATACATAATACCTCAAAGGTTCCATCCCCCATGGGAATGTGTGCATGGGTGAGATCCATGTTAAGAAAATCTCAAAGAGCATTAGACCAAATCCATGATAAGAGAATCCCCTGAGAATCCGGGACATCAATTGCTACTATGCTCATAATAAGGTTGATATGTGAAAAATCAATCAAGAAGACCTCAACGTTATCACATACTCCATAAACCTTGACCCTCTTAGAATCAATTCCACACACATTTATGTATGGTCGGGTCATATTAAATCCAAGTTGTTCCATTACCTTCAATAACATGACATTTTTTGAGGCCCCAGAATCTAGCATAATTTTTTTTAGGTGAAGGCCATTCATGCCCAAGGAAATATAGAAAGAAGGGTTTTTTTCCCTTTGTCAATCAAGATACATGGTGTTCAAGATAATTGGAGGATCCTCCTTCTCGATCGGCACATATAATAATTTCAATATTTCCCTCCTCATAGAAGGAATTTTTCACATTTATGTTATAGGGACCGTCATATTCAACATCCAAAACATGGTTGCAACGTCAATGTTCAACTGAGTCTCATATGTTGGAGTTGGATTTCGAAGCAACTCATGTATTGGAAGTTGAAATGGTGGGACCACCTTCTCTATAGATGGATAAGGAGCAGTTTTTTATGGCTGAGGTGGAGTGGAAGGTTGTGATGGAGGAAATAAAGCCTTATTTCTTCTAGTGTATGTCGAAAATTCCCTCTTCCTTAGTTCCTTTCTTTGATCATCTGTCAACTGGTTTAACACCCAGAGTATTCCTTCTCTTTCCCCTTGTCTTCTAGCTTCGTCAATATGTTCCTGTGTGACCTCCTCCTCTTGAAAGTTACATATCATATCCATGAAGTTGATACTGTTGGGAGATTCTTCATCTTGTCAAGGAAATTCATCCTCTCGGTGAGGTTCTTAAGAAGGGGGACACCATTGTGTCTTCTCTTCACTAACCATTCCAACTGGGATCAATGTATCAAGGGCATTTTCCTCTTGTTGAGGCCTTGGTTTCCAACCTATGGAATCTCTATGTTGTCTAGAAAACTGAGGTATGGAGGTAGATTGATATCTTTCCACAGTGTTCAATCATCCCATGATTTGATTTTGTGCCTGGAAAAAGTAAGTACTCATTTGATCTATATTCTGAGTCAAGAGGGAAATTGGATCAAGAGCTCTACTACTGGAAGCCTTAGTCTTTATCTCTGCCTTGGTATGAGGATACTGGAAAGGATCAACCTTTGAGTCAAGGAGGTTCTCTTCAATCTTTTCACCGTACTCTTTGGCATGTGCCAAGGTGGTAGGATTCTTGTCCTTCAGAATGAAACATGATTTCACATCAAAATCATTCATGTAAAGGAGATGAACAACTACATTTGTGGGGAATAGGTTTGTCGGGATTTGACTATATAACTTGCCAAACTTTTTGTCAAATTCACTCATTGTTTCATTCTCCTTCTTCTTTATCTGATTGAATTGTGCTACAAGCATTCCATTGTGTTTCTTCGGTGTCCATATATTCTTGAATAACTTAGAGAAAATATTCATAAGATGCATTGCGATTACCAGGAATCCCGCTGAACCATCTCTAGGCATATTCAATAAATGATGAGGCTAGTAGCCTCATTGCTAAATCCTTATGTTCCAATTCTACATTTTCCATATCTTGGCCTATGGCATAGAGATGATCGTTAGCAGTGATCACATTATTTTTTGGAAACTTTCGCAACTATTTGTGAGACTCTTTTGGAATTGTGTTGGGGTATTCGGGGATGGTAGAAATTTTCAAGGGTTTATAAAGGTCCTTTTCCAAGGGGTGATCCATTGAAGCAAGGGGAAGGGTACCATGAAAAATGGTTTTAATAAAGGGAGACTTTAGGGGACGCATTCTTCGGTAAACCTTATAAGGTTTGAATCTACCTGGGGAAAAGGTCTTAAGAGAGGGTGGATTCTATGTAGGTGGAGTCACCTGATGATCTTCAAGGAGGGCTCATCAAACATGGAAGGGGAATTTCCTTCAAGTGGAGTTTCCAATAAATCTAGGGGTAAAGGCTTTGGGATAGCTTTCCAAAGTGTCATTTAGGGCTCAAAAGAGGATTCAAAATCATCCTCAGCAGTGGCGCCAAAATGTTATGGCATAAGTTGTATGTTGGGAAAATCCCAACCCAAACCACAATATGGAGACAAATAGGAGAAAACCTACCCATTTTCACCTCAAATAGGTATTCCCATCACTTTAGAGGTGAAGTAATTACCTCAAGGGGGGAATCCTGGGTGACCCTAGGGGAAATGAGATGGAAAATGATACTTATGAATGGATGTTCCTATAGGTCAAGTTTTTAGATGGAAGACGGATTTGAAACTTGTCTCATTTGTGGTCAATGGTTCCTAAGAATTTCAAGCACCTACGGATGATGATAGTACCTTCCTGAGACACAAGAAAAACCAAGTATACAAGATATATGTCAAGTGGAAAAATAAGTTAAGCTTGATGTCCCTATTTGCAGTAGTCAACAAACATCTATATATCTATATCTCTCTCTCTCTCTCTATATATATATATATGGTGACAACTAGGAGAAAACCTACCCACTGTCACCTGAGATAGGTATTTCCATCACTTTAGAGGTGAAGTAATTACCTCAAGGGGGGAATCCTAGGTGACCCTAGGAGAAATGAGATGGATAATTATACTTATGAACGGATGTTCCTATAGGTCAATTTTTTATATGGAAGAAGGATTTGAAACAAGTCTCGTTTGTGGTCAATGGTTTCTAAGAAGTTCAAGCACCTACGGATGATGATAGTACCTTCCTGAGACACAAGAAAAACCAAGTATATAAGATATATGTCAAGTGGACAAACAATTTAAGCTTGATGTCCCTATTTGCAGTAGTAAATAGTTTTTATAGTTGTTAAACAAATGCTAAACGTCTAGCAAATGATGCAAGAGATAGGTTAGCTAAACACTAGTATAACTCCAGTATAAAAACACAAGACTTTAGCAATGAAACAAGGCTGTAAGAAATAAGTAATGCAGATATATTATTCAAACTTATGGATGCAATAAAAAAGTTGTTACAGAAAAAAAATCAGCCACCAAAACTTTCCAAAACTCCACCCAAAAGATGCGTTAGGACTAGTAGATTATGCTGGAAAATTATTAGCAATTTTTTATGGTTGAAATATGAGTTATAAGTAATAAAAGAAATATTTATGCAGCCCTAATGGATTTAGATTTTAATTAGTTATATATATAATAATACCAATCCAATCAATATTCCCTAATGGCATTTACAAGCTTGTAACACGTAGAGAAACTTCCAACTTGAACATAATCAATAACTCAATAAATCATGTTTACCAAGGAAAACAATTTATTTCTCCAATGAAAAACTTCATATTAGTGCCTTAAAAAAGGGGTTAATGGAGTATTTAAAACACAATTTATATCAACAATATTCCTAGGGGTGTAAATCCTCTTACTCCCTAGGGCGTGCCAGTCAAACTAGGGTAAATCTAAGAGGGTGTACACACTTGTGCTTATCCTAGAAACCATTGCCAAAAATGAATTATAAACTTAGAAAATAAGATGAATATTAATGGAGGGTGTATACAACATAATCCTCCTAGGGTTTCAACCAACAATGACCAATAACAAGAAAGAAATAACTAACAAATGCATATTTTTCTTGCCAGTTCCAAGAGAGAGAGAGAGATATCAAACCCTAGTTCACCAAGAAAATTACCATCCAAGAGAAAGAACATAAGATTTCAAAAGCGACACACCACTTTATCTCAATAATTCACTGAGAAATATCAACATGAAGCATTTTCACAAGATACGGATATCAAAAATTCCCAAGAGGGCGCAAATTTCAGCCAATATGTTTTCTCACAATGGGAGAGCTATGATGAAAATGAAAACAAAGATGATCTCTATTTATACAAATCCTCTAAAAAATAGTTTTTCCACATTCAAAGGGTAAACCACAATAAAATGGTACAAAAACCCTTACTCTTTCCCCTTTTCCATATTAATGTATTTTAATTCATAATTTGCACGTAAGAAAAACCCTAGAAACATGACGTAACCCTCTTGGGGAAACACTTTGGCACCTTTAGGTTAAGTCGTTGGGTTGGAGATGAGTGTGCTAGGACTCCAAATGAAAAATGTATTCAAGGTAAGCACCTCCTCCATGATCCAAGGGATCCCTCCCTCAAAACATGACAAGTGTCTCCAATCACCAACAAAACCTAGCCCTAGGGCGATGTCAATCCCTTAAAGCTGACATTCTGGCCTCCAAAGGAAATTCATTTGGTTTGTACGGGATAGGTAAGATCCTCCAAGGTGTCATCTATGCCTCCAAATGCATATCATCATCATCCGACGTGTGGGACCTAGTATCCAACCTGTGGTATTCAATCCCCAAGGAATCCCAAGCTAGGCTTGTTCTTCCAAAATTGTCCACCAACAAGGTCCTGCAAAGACAATGACTACACACTCCAAGGATATCAAGTAAAATGCATCATGATGAGTAAATGAAATCAATAAAAGATCCATACAAGCATGCACATCCAAACTACCTCATCAAAATAAACAAGTGCTCAAAGATCCTATGCAATTTGCCAATTTTAGGTGTGGGACGATTGACAAACCGAACTATTGGGTGAATCACACCTCACGTTTAGGAGTGTTTCCCAAGGGGAACTATTTTCAATTCATGTGGATGAGGTGACATGGATGAGAGAAAGAATTTTGGGAATGGATTTCATGACATAAAATGGGTTGTAGTGTCTCATTTATGGGTGCCTTTGTAGAGGGTGTGTTGCACCTTCATTTTCAATGCAACCTTTTTCCAAGCCCATTCATTTCCTTTTATTATTTTAATATGTTTCTAGGTTGAATACAAGGTGGGGATTCTATCTAATCATGAAAACAAATTCCCACCTTGAATCTACCATGGTCACCTCATGCTTCCCCAATTTGAAACCATCTGTGGGGCTTCTACCTAAGCATGAAAAAAAATTCCCACACATGCTCTATCTTGGTTGGAATTTTGCATTAGTTATTTTCTTTTGGGTCCCAACAACTTATTATGAGAGAAATTTCATTGTCCTCGAGATCCCTGGGAGAGAATATAGAAGGTTCATGATTGGATTTTATTTTTTTCCAGCTACAAGCCTCTGGGCCTTCAACCCCTTCTTCCCATGAAATGAGGGACAACCCTTCCTTGGGTCAGTATACCTGAAAATTCCAAAAGGTAAGGAGATGAGAGGATGAAGTTTGTAAAGTGACAATTATTCTCAGGAATGGCATGATGACTGATCAAGAGGACCTCTCAGTAGAAATCCTATCCCTAAGGGTGACCCACTTACTAGGGCACACTGTCAACTACCAAAGTGAAACAGGGAAAAGAGCATAATGTCCAAGAAAACGTTACATAATCAAAAGTAGTAATAGATGCAACAAACTAAAATGCCTCAAATATTGAAATGACACTCACCATAATACCTGGCTTGTACCTCATGAGGCAAGACCCAATGTCTTCCAGAGCCATCTGATGTGGTGGATATTGTCACGATGATCCTGGAACTGTGGTGGTGAAGCAAGTCTTTGTCTGTGCAAGTGGACACTGTTGGGAAAGTTGTCTCTTGTTACTCCATGTATGTAACCTGAAGTACTCAAGACATCATCTCCTTATTTATCCCTAGGAGTTGGGGATAACAAGTACTAATGTCTTTAGCTGCCAAATTTGATTTGGAAATAGAACAGATGGATGTGAAGACAACATTCGTACATGGGGTCTTGAAAGAAGAAATATACATGAAACAACCCGAGGGATTTGTAGTAAAGGGAAAGAAATATTCGATATGCAAGTTGAAAATATCCATTTATGGTTTAAATAAATAACCAAGGATGTGGTATCAAAAGTTCGACACATATATCCTTATTTTGGGATTTGTGAGAAGAAAATTTGATCATTGCATATATTCCAAGGAAGTGTTATGAGGAAAATCTCTCTATGGCTAGGGTAAACCACAACAGATGGAAATGACTGCAGAAATCAACTCTATTCTCAAGTATGCTATATAAACAAATATGCTAGCAACAAAAGATAACATTTCTACCTCGTCCATACGTTCGATGAAGTCCATCATTGCACACTTGACCCAAAGCAATATACCTACAACTGGTCCTCAAAAAACAAGTAAAGAAAGCATATGGTGATAATATATGATGTTATCACATTCAATAGAATAATCCATTAATATACATAAGAAATACACCCATGTAATAATAATTCAAATATTTGCAAGATATCAATTGGACGGTAAAAGAGTATTTCTATTAATATATGATCAGCAGAAGTGAAAAAGTTACATAATTCCGTGTCGGCACGGTTCAGAACCGAGAAACTAAGTTCCTTCCAATTGGGCCTCCACCACTTCAATCCTCCACCAAAGGAAAGCTCATAGAAGAGAGACAATGAAGTTCTCGATCAATAAGGGAAGAGATTGGGGGCTAAACACTATGTTCATACTTAAAGTACAAAGGGATGCAGACTCAATATGAAGTAAATAATTTCTCCAGAGTTACNTCCACCAAAGGAAAGCTCATAGAAGAGAGACAATGAAGTTCTCGATCAATAAGGGAAGAGATTGGGGGCTAAACACTATGTTCATACTTAAAGTACAAAGGGATGCAGACTCAATATGAAGTAAATAATTTCTCCAGAGTTACTTTTCTATCAAAGTTGAATTCTTTCTCCTCCTTTCCATAGCTCAAAATTCACCCATTTATATCCTTCAAATGGAACTGAAGGGCCGAGTCAGAACATTTCCAGTATATGGAAGGCCAAGGATCATTGATCTCCTCTTGTGACATGGAAACCTGACACCATTTTTCATTTTTTGGCACAAATCCCGATATACATGGGTTGTAGTGGTGCAGCCTAGGTATATGCATGTTGTATAGTATGCAAGGTGTTAGCTCTGGGATTTTTCAAAAAGGGATGAAAATTCTACATAGGGAAATGGAAAAAGGCCCTCTGTGCAATATTTCACGGGGTTAGGAAAATATTTATATAGCATATGCCCCCTAATGTGTGAGGTCATAGGAGTATCTGCAATGGCCAAAATACATTATAAAAACCCAAAACTGGAGTGTTGGGGAACCAACTGGAAGAACTAGTTACTCATTACATTCTGCATTGACTTTGCATACATGGATGCCAATTTGAATTACACTTCATATCAATGTGAAAATATACCAAACAATTGTCTGTGGCCATGAATAGGAAAATACAAATGTGGTTACATGCCAAAGGTTGTCATAGTCATGAACAAGGCCCAGTAGAACCAGTCTCAAAATCAATCTGAAGATATCTGTATACAATGGAGTATAATCTGATCTCCCATGATCACTGAAGTCATATAGGTATTGGTCCAATTAAAAGGAAGCGACAACTCAAGAAAGTTGCGACCACATACAGATGTCTTCAAGTCTTCTACGCAATCCTCCAAAGGTGCAAGTCTAAATCATGTGAATAAAGGAGTTGAGGTCGAACACAATGAGACATCGTTTGATTACTGGTCATTGAGGTATACCATTAACAAATGCAAGACAACCTACCGATAATGAAAGTAGTTATCAAGGCACCAAGTACATTCTTACAAGTGTGAATAAAGGATTCAGGGTCAAACACTTGAAGAATCCATCGATCAGGAGACATTGATGTATTCCCAACTATCAATGGTGAGAGAACCTTCCACTAATGACCGCAAGCCTCAAGGTACTCATAGGACTCTAGGTCTCGTTTCCAGAATAGATGAGCTGAAGTTGATGGAAGGAGACCCATTGAAAGGAGAGAATTAAGGAATCTCTCATCATTCAACACGAGGTACAAAGAAGGAGCTTCATGATTTGGAGGAAATTGAACGAAGAACATGTTCACGAACCAATGATCGTGTGCATCTTTCGTGTGTGCCAAGTGAAAGTGGTACTCGAAAAATACCTTATGAATAACATCCAATGAGGAAAACTTCTGACAAAGGAGAGGATACCACCAATAAGTCTAATGGCATCGAAGACACTGCACGAATCCCAATGTGTGAATAGATGTCTTGCCATCAAACACAAGGGAAACCACCCAGTCAACGACCAATGATGAAATGTTGATTGTTGGGTTCAAGGTTACCTACCGATGATGAGATTAGGACCAGGGTACGTGATAGGAATACAATACCATGTGATTGTGAGACAAACTGAGGGTATGGATGACATGAAAAGTCAAGAGTTCTTAGGAATGACCAACGCAGGTTGATATACTTCCTTTGAACAAGAGAATGAGACATATGGAAGACTACGGTAGCATAGACTGAATGATGAAACCATGATATGCAGGAGGTATCAGTGAAATTCTCCATAGGGACTAGAATAGTAACCAGTTGGTAGAGAAAACTCTTTGTAATGAGCTTAGCTTCCTAAGGCCATGCTAAACCCAAAATTATGATGACAAATGGACTCAATAAAAAATTTCTATGTTCAAAGGCAACACAACTGCTTCCAATATAAGATAATACTCCCTTCGCGCCGGTCTTTTTTTGTTTTATCATAAACAAATGAATGTTATAATACAGAGGAGGAAACGAGTGTTGCAAGTAAGAAAAACTAGTTCCAACAGTGGAACATACCTATGCTCAATGAAAGGAGATGCATGCGGGAGTGGACACTTGGGGAAATGTTCCCTCCTGGGTATAGGGTGTCAAATTGCGAAGGATATAAATGAGGCTCTACTTGGTTGAGGATGCAAAACTGCTGAGGAAAACGGTTTATAACGCAAAGCGATAATCGTTTATAGGCTAAATATTGCAAGCAATGGAATAAGATGCAATCACAACTTAATGCTAAAAAATGTCCTTTTTCATGATCTTTAGTCTACTTGGTGTGCAAAAAGGGATAAACTTGTACCAAATAAACGTCCTTTCAAATCCAATTTACGAGTGTGAAAGAGACAAGTTCACTCAACAATATTTTCTATTTTTGAAGATGAGTTGGAGAAGATCTTAAATTAAACTAGGTTGGGAGTCCTCTAGGTATAAGGAAACATGTTTATGAGTGAGAAAATAGGCTCAACATAAAGTCATTTATTATCTATAAGGGACTCTCGGTCCTATGGAAAAAATCTCTGCATGGGCACCAAATGAAACAGAGGATCTAACGAGGGCACCCATGTCTAGTAAGTCTCTACCACTTGATAATGACATGTCTTATAGAATATGGAAGGTCTTGTGTTACAACAAATGGGTTCGTACCTAAGGCATATAAGTGATAGTTATAACAAAATGAAAAAGTGCATGGTGGAATGGATACATATCCTATATGTTGGGTATTGAAAATACCTGCCTATGGTTACAAATGATCAACATAACATTGAAATCCACAAGAATCCCTGGTGAAATGATCCATATGGATATCGGTGGCCACCCACCTTTTCCAACTGGCTCAAAACAACTTTCTAACAATTTTGGCAATTTACTATTTTTAGCAGTTTTAACTTCTGGGGCCATTTTGAGGGCCTAAATGAAGGTTTTTCAGTATCGAGCTCCTCAATGATAGATAAATGAAATATTGATCACCCAAAATTAATGTCCTCGATGATACCTTTCCAACGAGCTACCACACGCCTAAAACGAAGATCGTATACAAAAGTTAGGACCCCGGGAAGTTGATGTACTAACTTACCCAAACGGGGACCACATGACTTTTGGTGCTTCATCTCCTAGGGTTAGGTTTTTGGATGTCTAGGGTTTTTGGCATTCTTGAATATTGTAAAAAGGCCTTCAGAGCCTCATTGTAACTGGTTTCTTGTGAATGCATGTTGTTGTCACATCTCTTCTCAGAGATAAGCCGCCACCATTCCAACAAGCGTATTTCCACTGCATTTAACAGTTTTAGATTATTTCGTTATTGAATAAAAAACCAGTTTTACTGTATCTCTGTTATTTTGTGTTAAGCACCTGTTAATAATTTGTATTCATTTTTTATTCTCATAAAATCCAGATCAGTGGTATGAGAGCAATCTTCTCCTTGTCGTCTTAATGCATGTCCCTAACGAGGTCAGAGTACAAAGAGTTGGGTCTCGAGCTTGTTTCTCTTGAGGCCATAAGCTCTCGCATGCCCAAGTGACCTCCCATGGTAGGAGAAAATAAATATGATGAGACAGGATATCCTTTCAAGCTGTTGATTGAGGAATCCCTCACGCAACAGAGGAACGAGATGATGGATAGTTTCGCGCAAATATTTTGGCGACCACCAACAAGTGACACATCTTCTTTGAACGAAGGCGCTGACCCCTTCAAGGTACAAATAAACTTTGATATTCCTATATTTGAAGGTTAGATAGATTTAGATGATGTAGACAAGTGGTTGAATCTACTAGAAGGGTATTTTTCTGTTCATAAATTTTCGAATAGAGAAAAGATTACTTTTCCGCTCCTCAAAGTTGTTCCCCATGTCAAAGATTGGTGGGAAACTTTCTGTGAGCAAAAGGAAACAGAGGAAACCTCATTATTTTCAGTCACAACCACCTGGGAATCCTTCAGAGATGCTATTAAGGAACAATACTACCCTGTCGAAAGTTATGACGACCTGTATACCAAATGGGCCACACTGCGGCAAGAAAGAGACCAAGCAATGCCATATTTCACAAGTATCTTCCATACCTTGTGCACCAAGTTGGGTATCAAAGATTCAAAGTGACATCTGGTGCTCATGTATCACGGTGCTCTACATAGATACATCTAGAATGAAATGCAATTTTTGGACATCTCATCCTTGGGCATGGCCTACCAATATGCCATCAAAATCGAGCAGAAGCTCAAACAAAAGATGCGGAAATTTGGGCCTGGAAACCCCGCACAACAAAAGCCAGGAAAGGGTGACCCCAACCCACCGAACAAAGGACAGATCAAAGATGGACAATATTAGGACAACCAGTACAAGCCGTAAGCAAAGAAGGACACCAGAAAGGAAAAGAAAGATATCAGGAAGTGGTGCAAGTTCCATAAGATCCCTTGGCATAACACTACTGACTGCCACTCAAAGAAATCACTAGTGGCCGAAGTGAAAGCCTCTGAATCAAATGTGGATTCTGACTCTGAGATAGAACCAGAAAGGGGAAGACGAATCATTGACGCAGAACCCAGTGCCATTGTTGCTACCACCAAGCTCCAACCTGGTGAACCAGACGAGTCAGAAGAAGGAGAGTGCCTCTTCCATTCACAGATGTGGGTAAAAGGCACCCCACTGCACTTCATCGTTG
>SNQJ01S0108578.1:37782-49038 GCA_010110895.2 Picea sitchensis
GAGTAAACCACCTGTTGAAAGCCACCAATATTTTTCGATTCTTATCACAATTTGAGTTCCCATAAAGAGATTATATCTTTTTATGTAGTTTCCATCACCTTCAAATTTGTAAACATTTTTTAGAGTTTCGAAATGATTGCTAGATTAAAATATTTCCTTAATAAATTCTTATTATTTGCATCTTCATTTGTTTTATTTTTAATTCATGACTGCAAACATGAATTAAACATAAAACTTGTCTTGGTTTTATAATTTTGTGCCTTGGAAACATCTTTTTAAAAGACACCCATATGTAATTAAAATGCAAAGTTTATGAAATGGTTGATTGATCCATTTTTTTGGTGTGTTAATATGATTCTTATTGTTTCAATGGTTTTCTAGTTCATTATCGAATTGCTTTGATATATGAAGAATTTTGGTTAATTTTTGATATCCTTTTTTTTCAATTGTCGTATCAACAATCATACAAATGAATACATACCTGTTGTACTCTCATCCTCATCTCACCTTGTTGGATTAACATATTAATGATCCATTCATTACATGCATAGGGTTTCAACACTCTGTAGTTTTGGCTTTCATCACAAGGGACGGTAAGGATTACAATCAAACCCCTAGTTTTCATTCCCACTATCCAAGTTATGATAACACACATGCTATGTTATTGTTGTGTCTCCACTCTCCATTCAGACTTGTTCATGTTGCTCCCACGATTCGAACCTAAAACTGTCTAGAGGAATCCCTGTTACATTCTGGTTACATTTGTCATGACACCTGTGATGCGAATCCAACGAAACGATTCTGAGTTTTTTTTTGTTTTAAAAACCTATAATTGCTTGCATGAGTCACATTTGTGCGGGAAGGTTTCTGAGAAAACGGTTATGAATTTGGCCAAACCCTTTAAAACCCATTTCGGAAATGGGTTCATTTACCTTCAACGGTGACAGTTTTCTCAGAAACCATAAAGTTTCAGAGATAAATCTCATTATTTGGAGGGAAAAATCTCATAATTTCTTTGCGGTTGAGGTAAGCATTTTTTTTTTCTCAGAGATTCAAGCCTGTTATGGGTTTGGCTAGGGTTCAATATTATATGTCTTTCTATCTATTATGAGTCTACATACAATGATTAATATTTATCAGAAACAAAATTTTAACCCACTATCAAATATTTTTCACTATGGTCTAATTCGAATTCTTGTGTCGTCGCATCTATCTAAGGCTAGAGATACTTGGGAAGATTTCTTGTTTCAAAATGATTTTACCCTACCTGAGACTGTAGTAGAATTACCTCTCCATCTCAATAAAAACCCCAGCTCCTGCATGTCTAACCCTACTATCAAAAACCTTTGTGTTGATCTAAAAGAAGACCATGCTATCAGAAATTGACCCTCTACTGTTGTTTAAAACCCATGGGGAGAAAGCAACGGTCTGATTTCCTGCCCATAAAATCATTGGAGGAAGTTTTATATGTGTTAAAGGACATGTTTCCTATGGTTCCTATTCATGAGCCAACTCAGGTGGTTTTAAAGAAATCAACTATCAAGAAAAAAGGCATGTATGCAAAACAAAGTAATTCAAACTTAATTTTTACAAACAAGAGGATTAAGCATGCTGGTAATGTAATTATAAAAAAACTCAATGAATTCCAACACCATCATAAATTTGGATTTATCAGGTGCTCTTTTGTCTAATATTTGAAATGGTAAAAGTTGTTCTGATTCTTTTTTGATTTGGTTCTGTTTAAAAAATAAATAGAGAGATTTTTTTTATATATTTTTTTATTGTATTTTTACTATTTTAAACTAGCTACAGAAACCTGTAGCTAGCTACAGAAACCTTTAGCTTATCTTTTGAAATTATTAGTTTGCAATTTTTTAATCTAAAATTCAATTTCGTTTTTTTTTCTTCTTTTTTTTCCAAGAAAACAACAGTTTATAATGCTATTTTCAAGGAGAAGAAATCATGATTTATTTGCTCAATGGCTTAGTTACTTTCATTTTGTTTAAACAATTTCATTTATGTAATTAATTTTGATGAACAAACTCCTACAGGAGTATCCTTTTGTTATTTTATTTTTGCAAAACAATCTGATTTTTAGGGATCATCCTTTATCTTGCATGATAAGAGGTTATTGATCCAAGACTTGTTTAAATAGTTTTTGCTTCTTAGTGATGAAAAAACAACTTTTCCTAGATTACAGTATGGACATATAATTTGTGGAAGAAATACAGGAGAACAATTTGCTTCTAGCTTTAGTCCTATGTGAATTGTAAAATGTTGGTCTTATTTTATTCTCCTGTTGCTTATATGTTATAAGATGTGATTATTAATGATTTAGCTTTAGTCTTGTCATAATATAATATTTCATATCAACAAATATTTAAATGTTGTCCATCATTTGTTGATCTAGTTTACGTCTGTGATCAAGCAATTATTTAATTATCTTTGAGTTTACTTATGTTATTAAATGATTCATAACATCAATGTCCAGGATTGAGATTTCTCTTGTCCTCCGCTATTGATTATCTTTAGATCACAAGATATTAATTGGTTTTTTTCTGTTGTTTTAAATTCACTCCAAATGCATGAAACACTTCCTTGAATTTCTTCAGGAAGATTCATATTTGTCCCTTTCATAGGTTTCCTCTTAATACAGAACAAACAGGAGCTCATACAACGCAGGAAAGGAACTTAGATTTTGGATGACTGCTTAGTTAAAGGTTAGTAGATGCATTCTTTTATTTTATTTAGAGTTGTTTACGAATGAAATGATGATTGCATTAATGAGCTTTGACTGTTTTTGTGTCATTGTTTCAATCGTATTCATTTAGTATTTATTTGTTTAATATCTTTAAAAAAACCCAAAAGAAGTGTTGTTCATATTTGATTTAGAAACTTTATCAAACAATCATTTTCGCAAGGTTTCATGCAAACCTTGTAAATTGTATATAAATTGTTTATAATCAATTGTATATTAATGCTTTTGTTGTATATTTGTAATTAGTGTATTGATTGTTATAGTTATAGATTTAGGTTAGTTTATTTCCTTTCATTGTTTTAGGAACCTAGTTGTCTAACATAGCCATTAAACCCGTCAGGATAGGTCATACCAAACGGCTTGGGTTAATTAGACAACCTCGGCTAGATCTGTTCTCCCAGTTGACGGTGTGTCAATTTTTCCCATCAACAAATGGCGCTAGAAGGAGGGTCGAGGTTGATTTAATGATTCAATGTTTAACCCCCCAACCTTTCATAATTCCAGTTTTATAAATCCTTCTTCTGTGTCATCTTATAATGCACTACAAGGCATGTTAGATGACAAGCTAACTATTTGGAGTCAATTTCTTCAATTTCTTAATTTTTCATGGATCCTGCCCAAATCACTATGTTGGAACATGCTTTCAATGTCACTTTACCATTTATTCCCAACAAGACAACTGATCTCTTTTCAGAACTCACCATTGATGGTGAATGGAACACATCTGCAGTAGACCATATTTCTAATTTTTTTTATAAATGTTTAAGACATAATATCATTGATCCTAATGTTACATGCAGATTGTTCGCTCTCACCTTCTGAGGTCAGGTTAAATATTGGTTTCAATCCTTTCCCACTAATTTAATTCATTCTTTGTCTGAGTTTGTAATTGAGTTTTTATCAGATTTTAACAATTATGATTATGATGAATTAAGTGAAGAATTAAGTTGCTTAAGGAAGGAAAATGATGAATCATTCAATGATTTTGCAATTAAGTTCATACATGTTTGTACTAGATTCCCTTTGAAAGAAATTCCTCTTATTAATGAATGGTTTGAATATCTCGTTTCTCTCTCAGACAAGCTAGATCAAGTAATTGTTAACCAATCTAAATTGAGCACTAATACTCAATCTCAAGATGGTTCAAATTTTCATGTTGATCTTGAAGATTTTGAAGCACCACAATTTTTGTCAACTTCTTTCATTTTGACAAATCAAGAGCCACATCATGCAATTATCACCTCTAATCACTCTTTGCCAACAATGTCTCATGTTGTCGAAGAAGGAACCTTGGCTTTAAAAGATGATAGTTGTCACACTCTCATATATTTTATAATTGTTTCTAAAGTAAAAGCGATCGAATGTGGAGTTGATGATCACATGGACGATAAAACTTCCCCTAATTTAGTTGAACAGGTCCATGATCAATCAGTAGGAGATAAAATCATTAGTCAGACTATTAATCAACCTTCTATCTATATTGATTTTCTCTCACATTTTCCCTTACACAATGAACCAAATTGTCTCTTAGAAACTATCTCGTACTCTTTAAAAGAAAATACAATAGAGGTTGATCAATTTATACAAGGAGAGGGAACAAAACCATATTTCAAAATGCATATACCTATCATTTCAAGAGATGCATTTCATCTCCTCAATTATTCTACATATTATTCCTTGTAACCTGATATTTTTTATCTTAATGTTGTGCAATTGTGTGTTCCATATTACCTTGGAGAGAATTCAACGTTATATAATCAGGTACAAATTAATAGAGATTACCAAATAGAAGATAAGGAGGAAAATAATTCTACCCATGAACATATTAATTTTTATTCTCATCAATTATCCATGGGTAAATAAAGAAATGATTTGAAAGAGTCTAAAATTTCATCTTCCATTGATTCATCCAAATTTATGTTTAAAGAAGGACCAAAAATTTTCCATGATCAATTATTTGAGGATGAAATGTAGAATCGGCCAAATATTATCACCAATGATGATTATTCAAAAATGTTGGTTGTTCCATTTAGTCCACCTCAAACAGTTAATCTTGAAGTATTTAAGCTCAACGGAAAGTTTCAAGAGAATGAGACAATTATTTTTCCGATCGAGAATCACGATAAGTTCTCGCCATCTTGATCTGACCTATTTACAAGATTCTTTCCTTGATAGTCTAATAATTTATTCTCATCGGGAATATTTGTCGTATATGAATTATTTCAAACAATCCCATGTTAGTAATTTCATGTACCATGATAGGATTGCAGATTGGTTGGAGTATTCATATCTCGAAACGTTTTCAGGGAATGGTAAGATTATCTTCACTTTATTTAGAGATCAAGGAGGTAACTTTGACACACTCATTTTGTATCCTTTAGATGGAGAAAATATGGAACAAAGGAAAAATGTGAGGAGGATGGGGCACTTTGGTCTAGGCCAATGGTTATGTCAGGTCCCCATAACTCTCACAAGTTTCACATTCTCATTTTTTCATATTTTTGTAACCCATATAATGATAAAATTGTAGAGTGGTTGGAGGATGCATAGAAAAAGAATGTTCAAGGGAATGGTAAGATCATGCTTGCTTTGTTTTTAAATGATTATGATAAAGGTAAGTACGATATATTTTTGTCATTTTTCGATATACTACCATTCTTGTTAGTAATATTTGATTTTGTTTCCATTGTAGGATTGGAGTTACTTCGATGGCTACATTGGAAGCGAGACTTCACTTAGTATTTTGATTTGTTTAGTAGTTAGAGTAGGTTTAGGATTAGGTTTTCTTTTAGCTTTATTTCTCACTATTTATTTTTGTAATAATGCAGTCATGAACACAATTGGGTGCACCAAGAAGAGCCATAATATGACTATTGTTAGGGAAGTCCACTTTGACCCTTTTCTCTCATCTTTTCGTTGAACATTTATTTTCAAAAACGTAGTATCATCATGCAAATTGTAAATGTAAAGTAAAGAGATAAGTAAATTTGAACTGTCAATTCAACCTTGACCCAAGGTTCCATGAGTAGGACTGCACTCATATTAATAAGGATATTTCTTCTAGTACCTCAAGAGGTACTTCACCTGTTGATTTTTGCTCCACCCTTTTGTAAATATTTTTTGATGTTTTCTTTTCTGTTTTTATTTTGGTTCTTTTCATTTTTCTTGATTTTGATTTGTTTTCTAAATAATTATTTTTGAGTCACCATTACATTTGTGGAAGGGAATAATAATTATCATTCATTAGAAGCAATTGATAACTTCCCAAGCATTTGAGCAGTAAATGCTAAAACTCAGGACAATAGAAGTAACTTTCTGTTCAAATCAATGTTTCTGGTTTCTTCTTCAAAATTACAAGTAGACATGATTATCATTAATAAGCTTCTAACGTTGTCCCTGTTCTAAGGAAAACAACTTAGTTGTACCTTCCCATCCTCAAGATGGTTTCCTAACAGAAATATAAGTGTCCAAAGTATGATGAAGGCCATAAAAAAGGGAAAATGATTTTTAAATGATCAATTTTTTTATGCTAAACTCTGAGATTTTTAGTATCACCCCGCCCTCTTGAATATTATTAAGTTCTGGAAATTATAAACAAATTCTAGAGGTTTGAAAGCACTGTAATGTGTGGGAAGTATTTGTAAACCCACCGAGACACTAAACATGTATGCTTGCAGTGGGTAAATGCATGCATGATACCAAGGCAACTTCGTCGGGGTACTAAACAGACCTGCTGGCATCGAAGCAATGTCGGGTTTAAGAATATCCTCAGGTCTGTTTTCAATTTGATCAAGTGTGGAAATGTTATTTATCATGAATGGATGACTCTTTGACAGGATAGAGGTATTGGAGTGGGTTAAATGACATCCCTGTCGAGGCTATGAACGCCTGCTAGAAGCAGTGGCCCTGACAACAATATCGAAGTCAATTACATAAACATCACTACACTCATAATCTAAATTAGATGTCGGATTACATTTTTTTTGACATAAATACATCTGATGCTAAGCTGCGTTATTTTCTGAGTTATGATCAGAATCCTTGACCTATTGTTGACTGTTTCTAGAAATTTATTTTATCTGACCCCCTGACATAAATTTTCTAGTGATGTAGAGATAACTGCTTCGCCCAGTATGTCACCATTGTTGGCAGCCACCAATATTTTTCGATTCTTATCACAATATGAATTCCCATAAAGAGATTATATCTTTTTATGTATCTACCATTACCTTCAAATTTGTAGACATTTTTTAGAGTTTCGAAATGATTGTTGGATTAAAATCTTTCCTTATTAAATTATTATTATTTGCATCTTCGTTTGTTTTATTTTTAATTCATAACTACAAGAATGAATTAAACATAAAACTTGTCTTGGTTTTATAATTCTGTGCCTCGAAAACATCTTTTTAAAAGACACCCATATGTAATTAAAATACAAATTTTATGAAATAGTTGATTGATCCATTTTTTTGTGTGTTAATACGATTCCTATTGTTTCAATGGTTTGATAGTTAATTATCGAATTGCTTTGATACATGAAGAACTTTGGTTATTTTTTTATATCCTTTTTTTTCAATGGTCGTATCAACATTCATACAAATGAATACATACCTGGTGTACTCTTGTCCTCACCTCACCTTGCTGGATTAACATATTAATGATCCATTCATTACATGCATAGGGTTTCGGTACTCTGTAGTTTTGGATTTCATCACAAAGGATGGTAAGGATTACAATCAAACCCCTGGTTTTCACTCCCATTATCTGAGTTATGTTAACACACAGGATATGTTATTGTTGTGTCTCCACTCTCCATTCGGACTTGTTCCTACTGCTCGCATGATTTGAACCTAAAAATATCCATAGGAATCCCTGTTGCAATCTGGTTACATTTTTCATGGCACCTGTGATGTGAATCCAACCAAATGACTCTGATTTTTGTTTGTTTTAAAAACCCGTAATTGCTTGCATGAGTCACGTTTTTGCGGGAATATTTCTGAGAAAATGGTTACAAATGTGGCCAAACCCTTTAAAACCCATTTCGAAAATGGGGTCATTTACCTTCCATGTGAATAGTTTTCTCAAACATCACACAATTTCAGAGATACATCTCATTCTTTGGAGGGAAAAATATCATAATTTCTTTGCGGCTGAGGTAAGCGTTTTTTGTTTTTTTTTGCTCAGAGATTCAAGCCTGTTATGGGTTTGGCTAGGGTTCAAGCTTATATGTCTTTCTATATGTTATGAGTCTGCATAAAATGATTAATCTTTATCAGAAATGGAGGTTTAACCCACTGTCAAATATTTTTCACCATGTTCTAATTCGAATTCTTGTGCCATCACATCTATCTAAGGTTGGGGATACTTGGGAAGATTTCTTGTTTCGAAATGATTTTACCCTACCTGAGACTGCAATAGAATTGCCTCTCCATCTCAATAAAAACCCCAGCTCCTACGTGTCTAATCCTACTATCGAAATCATGTGTGTTGATCTACAAGAACACCATGCTATCACAGATCCACCCTCTGTTGTTGTTCAAAACCCATGGGGAGAAAGAAATGGTCTGATTTCATACCCAGAAAATCATTAGAGGAAGTTTTAGATGTGTTAAAGGACAAGTTTCCTGTGGTTCCTATTCATGAGCTAACTAAGATGGTTTTAAACAAATCAACTGTCAAAAAAAAAGGCAGGTATGCAAAACAGAGTAATTCAGACTTAATTTTTACAAACAAGAGGATTAAGCATGTTGGTAATGTAAAAAAAATCAACAAATTCCAACACCATCATAAATTTAGATTTATCAGATGCTTCTTTGTCTAATATCTGAAATGGTAAAAGTTGTTTTGATTCTTTTTTGATTTGGTTCTGTTTAAAAAATAAATAGATAGTTTTTATATTTATTTTTTTATTGCATTTTACTATTTTAGACTAGCTATAGAAACCTGTAGCAAGCTAGAGGAACCTGTAGCTTATCTTTTGAAATTATTAGTTTGCAATTTTTTTTATGTAAAATTCAATTTTGTTTTTTTCTTTTTTAGAAAAACAATAGTTTATAATGCTATTTTCAAGGAGAAGAAATCATGGATTATACGCTCAATGGCTTAGTTACTTTTCATTTTGTTTTAACAATTTCATTTATGTAATTAATTTTGATGAACAAACTCCTACATGAGTATCCTTTTGTCATTCTATTTTTGCAAAACAATATGAATTTTAGGGATCATCCTCTATCTTGCATGATAAGAAGTTATTGATCCAAGACTTATTTAAATATTTTTTGTTGCTTAGTGATGAAAAAACAACTTTTCCTGGATTACAGTATGGACATATAATTTGTGGAAGAAATATAGGAGAAAAAATTGCTTTTGGCTTTAGTCCTATGTGAATTGTAAAATGTTGGTCTTATTTTATTCTCCTGTTGCTTCTATGTTATGAGATGTAATCATTAATTATTTCGCTTTAGTCTTGTCATGATATAATATTTCATATCAACAAATATTTAAACGTTGTCCATGATCTGTTGATCTAGTTTGTGTTTATGATCAAGAAATTATTTAATTATCTTTGAGTTTACTTATGTTATTAAATGATTCATAACATCAATGTCCAGGATTGAGATTTCTCTCGTCCTCCACTATTGATTATCTTGAGATCACAGGATATTAATTGGTTTTTTTCTGTTGTTTTAAATTCACTCCAAATGCATGAAATACTTCCTTGAATTTCTTCAGGAAGATTCATAATTTTCTTTGTCATAGGTTTCCTCTTAATATAGGACAAACATGATCTCATACAATGCAAGAAAGGAACTTAGATTTTGGATGATTGATTAGTTAGAGGTTAGTAGATGCATTTTTTTCTTTTATTTAGAGTTGTTTACGAATGAAACGATGATTGCATTAATTAGCTTTGACTGTTTTTGTGTCATTGTTTCAATTGTATTCATTTAGTATTTATTTGTTTAATATATTTAAAAAAAAACAAAATAAGTGTTGTTCATATTTGATTTAGAAGCTTTATCAAACGATCATTTTCGCAAGATTTCTTGCAAACCTTGTAAATTGTATATAAATTGCTTATAATCAATTATATATTAACACTTGTGTTGTACATTTGTAATTAGTGTATTGATTGATATAGTTATAGATTTAGGTTAGTTTATTTCCTTTAATTGTTTTAGGACCCTAGTTGGCTAACGAAGTCATTAAACCCGTCAGGATAGGTCATACCAAATGGCTTGGGTTAATTAGACAACCTTGGTCCAGATCTATTCTCCCAGGTGACGGCGTGTCAAGTTTTCCCATCAACAAATGGCGCTAGAAGGAGGGCCGAGGTCGAATTAATGATTAAATGTTTCACCCCTCAGCCTTTCATAATTCCATATTTATAAATCCTTCTTTGTGTCATCTTATAATGCACTACAAGGCAGGTTAGATGACAAGCTAACTATATGAGGTCAATATCTTCAATTTCTTAATTTTTCATGGCTCCTACCCAAATCAATGTGTATGAGCATGCTTTCAATGTCCCTTTACCAATTATTCCCAACAAGACAACTGATCTCTTTTCAGAACTCACCTTTGATGGTGAATGGAACACATCTGTAGTAGACCATATTTCTAATTTTTTTATAAATGTTTAAGACATAATATCATTGATCCTAATGTTACATGTAGATTGTTCTCTCTCACCTTTTGAGTTGGGGTTAAATATTGGTTTGAATATTTTCTGGCTAATTCGATTAATTCTTTGTTTGAGTTTGTAATTGAGTTTTTATCAGATTTTAACAATTATGATTATGATGATTTAAGTGAAGAATTAAGTTGCTTAAGAAAACAAAATTATGAATCATTCAATGATTTTACAATTAGGTTCATGCATGTTTGTACTAGATTCCCTTTGAAAGAAATGTCTCTTATTAATGAATGGTTTGAATATCTCGTTTCTCTCTCAGACAAGCAAGATCTAGTAATTGTTAACCAATCTAAATTGAGCACTAATACTCAATCTCAAGATGGTTCAAATTTTCATGTTGATCTTGAAGATTTTGAAGCACCACAATTTTTGTCAACTTCTTTCATTTTGACAAATCATGAGCCACATCATGCAATTGTCACCTCTAATCACTCTTTGCCAAGAATGTCTCCTCCTCTCGAAGAAGGAACCTTGACTTTAAAAGATGATAGTTTTCACACTCATAGATTTTATAACTGTTTCTAAAGTAAAAGAGATCGAATGTGAAGTTGATGATCATGTGGATGATAAAACTTCCCCTAATTTAGTTGAACAGGTCCATGATCAATCAGTAGGAGAAAAAATCATTAGTCAGACTATTAGTCAAACTTCTATCTCTAGTGATTTGCTCTCACATTTTCCCTTACACAATGAACCAATTTGTCTTTTAGAAACTATCTCGTACTCTTTAAAAGAGAATACAATAGAGGTTGATCCGTTTATACAAGGAGAGGGAACAAAACCAGATTTTGAAATGCATATA
>SNQJ01S0108579.1:7499-28066 GCA_010110895.2 Picea sitchensis
AACTAACCTACATGCTAACCTATCTTCCTAGGACAATTAACCCAGATTAAACTATTGGGTTAAGAAATTACTCTACCTAAGGGCTATCTGACCAGGATTAGACAATCTGGTCAGATTTATTCACTAATCTAACCTAAGGGATATCTGACCAGGATTATACAGTCTGGTCAGATTTATTCACTAATCTACCTAAGGGCTATCTGACCAGGATTACACAGTCTGGTCAGATTTATTCACTACCCTAGGAACATTAAATTTAAAAATAACTTGGCCATGCTTGAAAGGTATGGCCAAGTTACTATTATTGCATGGGGCTTTTTCTTTTCAATTCTTTTATGCCCTCTTTTCTTTTCTTTTTCTTTTTCTTTTTATTTTCCCTTTCTTTTTCTTTGAAAAATGAAAAATCATTTGTCAATAAAAAAATTAGATACAGATAATATCCAAGTCATCAGTTGATTCCCATAATTTATGGGGTGATCACACCGCACACGCAACTCCTTTGCCAAAATGTCACGCAATCCATTTCTCTGCCAAAACATTGCGTGATTCCGAAAACTGACCTGCTCCAACAATATTTTATCAAAATAAGATTCACTACTTGGGGCATATTATTTCATTAGATAGGATAGCAGTTGATCCCGATAAGATAGAGGCCATTAGAGGGTGTCCAACACCAAGAAATGTGATAGATTTCAGACCATTTATGGGTCTTTCTGGTTATTATCAAAGGTTCAAAAAATGGTTTTCAAAGATTGCAAGCCCAATAACTTATTTGCAGCATATTATTTCATTAGATAGGATAGCAGTTGACCCCGATAAGATAGAGGCCATTAGAGGGTGTCCAACACCAAGAAATGTGATATATTTTGGACCATTTATGGGTCTTTCTGGTTATTATCAAAGGTTCAAAAAAAGGTTTTCAAAGATTGCAAGCCCAATAACTTCTTTGCAAAAGAATGGAGTGAAATTTGAATGGACTTCCAAGTGTGAAGAAATATTTCAGTAGCTAAAAGACATATTGACAAGTGCACCAATATTAAAGATTGCAAATCCAGATGAAGACTTTGTGGTGTGCAATGATGCATGTAAGGAAGGTCTCAATGGAGTCCTCACTCAAAAATATAATGTGGTATGTTATTAGTCTCAAAAATTAAAGGAGAAAGAGAAGAATTATGATACTTATAACTTGGAATTAGCATCCATTGTACATGCAATAAAAATGTGGAGACATTACCTTATGGATCGAATATTTGAGTTAAGAACAGACCACTACGGTCTGAAGCATTTATTTGGACAACCAACATTAAATGCCAGACAAACTATATGGCTGGAATTTCTTAGTGAATATGACTTCTAAATTAAGCAGATCAAATGGAAGGAAAATCAGGAGGTTGACACACTCAGTGGAAGAGCTCATGAAATGCATATTTCAACCATTTTCATGTTCAACACATTTAAGAGACAAAATTTTAGAAGCTGCAATATCTAAAAATAAAAGAGACATTACATTAAGGAAATTTATAGTAGAAAATAAATTATTACGAGTTGAAAGAGGATGGAATCCTCATGTATAAGGGGAAAATATATGTGTCAAATTTCGTAGAGATGAAAAATATGGTGCTAAGGGAAATTCATAATGTGTCATATGTTGGGAATCCAATATATTATAATACAATTGCAGTTGAAAGAAACCAATACTTTTGGCTAGGAATGAAGAAAGAAGTGGGTAATTATATTTCTAGGTGTCTAGAATTCCAAAAGATGAAAATATAACATAGACATCCAACGGGGCTGCTACAACCATTGTCCATTCCTGAGTGGAAATGAGAAGTTGTTACAATGGATTTTATTACAAAGATTCCCAAACAATGAAGCATCATGATTCCATCATGGTGGTGGTAGATAAATTAACAAAGGAAGCACATTTTATTAAATATTGCAGAGATCTACATGAAAGACATTGGCAGGATACATGGGGTGCCTAAGGAAATTGTTTCAGACAAAGATCCAAAATTCACATCTAATTTTTGGAAAGGGTTTTTTAAAGGATTTGCAACAAACTTAAATATCAATACAACGTGTCACCCAGAGTCAGATGGGAAAACAGAGAGGAATGACATAATCATTGAGGACATGCTCAGAATATATGTGATGGACTAACCATCAAAGTGGGAAGATTGTATCCACTTAGTAGAGTTTGCTTACAATAATGGGTATCAAGCCTCATTAAAAATGATCACATTTGAAACATTGTATGGAAAAAAGTGTAACACACTAGTGAGTTGGGATAACCGAACAAACAAAGCTATCATTGGACCATATTTGTTGAGAGAAATCGAAAAGAAGATGACAAAGATTAGGAAGAATTTAAAGGCTTCCCAAGACAGGTAGAAAATTTATGTAGACAAGAACAGAGTTTTTAGATATTTTAAAGTGGGAAAACATTTTTTCCTAAAAGTGAAAGAGAAAATAAGTTTGTTAAGATTGGGTTGCTACCCAAAGTTGAAAGAAAGACATTGTGAGCCTTATGAAACATTAGAGAAGATAGGGCCCGTTGCATACATACTAGCATTTCCTGCATCCAAGAGAGTGGATAATGTATTTCATATGTCATTATTAAATAAATATGTTCCTTACTCTAGCCACATAATTGATTGGATTGTGATCTAGGTGGAAAACGAAGGGGATTTCCGGGTGGAACCAATATGCATCTTGAACCAGAATTTCAAAGTGCTTAGGAAAAAATTCATAGGGTTGGTAAATGTTCAATGGACCTACTACGATCATGAATATGCAACATGGGAACATGAAGAAACTATGCGGGAGGAATACCCACAATTTTTTGTCAATTTTGAAGAAAATAGAAATTGAAAATGCAAGACTTCATTTTTGGGTTGCTAGAGATTGAGAAACACATCTTAGAATTTTGGTTACCTATGCTAAAATCGTTGATAAAAGAATGGTTCACCCTAATGGACTGAGAGTAGTGAAGGGGGTAGATTCCTTGGGTCAACAAGTTGATAGAAATATGAGATTTTGGTTGGGACTGTTGTTGGAGGGTAAAAATTCAAGAATTTTGTTTTCTTTTCTGAATATTGTAATGTGATGTAAATTTGTATATGTATTCAACATGGTGTTATGCAGCGAGGATAGTGCACAATTGTAAGGGATGGGGAATGTAACATCCCCACTATAATCCCCAGTTTAATTTATGCATAATGTAGATATGAATGTGGTAGCTATGACCAAGTGATGTAATATGTGAATGTATTTTATGTTTTAAATAAATAAAATGTGATTCCAGATGCTGGGAAATATGGATAGAGATGGGGGATGATTTTTTAATAAGAGAATAGAGTTTATAATAGGGATCCAAGGGGGAAATTAATTATGGGTATTAATTCAACCCATTTTCCTGAATTTTATTATCATTAGGGATAACTTCTAATTTCTCTTTGAGTGTATGAGATCTCAATAATTAAACTAATTAAGAGGGTGGGTGTGAGAGTCACACCCCATAGTTATTGTAGAGTATGGGGCTGATTACAATCAGTTTGGGAAAGAGTGTAATTCAAGAAAATAATCCAAAATAGAGGAAATTTGTATGGGAAGTTGTGGGTAGTCTTTTTACATTTAGTTTTACATGAACAACTAGCGAAGGGCAGAGAAAAAAAGAACACATGAGAAAGAGCAAGAAGACTGGGAAAATTATGGAGCATGTTGGAGCGTTTTGAATATTAATATTGAAGATCCAGGTTGTTAGGGATGAAGAGTGAACTCTTGTGTGATTTTCATTGTAACAACAAGTGTCGTTGTTGTCACTGGTAGTTTTCTTGGCAGTGAGTTCCGTTGAGTTCCCAGTAAATATATTCCTAGTTACCTATGCCAGAGAGACCCTGATAAACGAATGGGACACCCGATGGACTTAGAGAAGTGAAGGGGTACATTCCTTGGGTTGGAAAGGTCAAGAGGAAGATATTTTGAGGAAATCTAGGATAGCTATAGGAGAATACCAGTGGGTTGTGGTATATTGATCTGTGAGTGGATTGTGGGAGGCACCATTTTCTTTTGGATTCCTAGCCCTAGCTCAGAGGTGACTTGCTATTGAGATTTGGAATAACAATTCTATGGTTGGGTGGAACGTCCTTCCAAAGCAATTGGCTACATAAATATTTTTAAAATATAAGTGTTTATTTGTTTTCCTATGTTAATTTATGAGATTCATTGTTGTGCGTTTTAATCTATGCATAAGAATGAATTTTATGTTGTTGTGGTGAAATTATTAGTTGCATTTACGCTTTACAAGTATGGATAGTTTCATGAGCTTGCATGGTGTTCATAACTCAGTGTTTCAATGCACATGTTAATATATTTTAGTAGTAACGGTAATGTATTCCGACATGGTGCTTGAATCATCATGCATGCTAGGAAAAATTGTGCACATAGTACCAAGCATGTTGCACACATGCTTTAAATAGTTGTCCCATACAGTACAAAGGTTGTTGCATGCACAATTGTCTAAGTGAGAACGTGAAAAAAATATTGGTCGACATGATGTAGCTTCATTTAAATAATGTTATTTGTAATGGTCAAATATTTGTATAATTTGTAGCTGGTAAGCTACAGGAATTTAGTTCACTCAAAAAAATTGAATTTATGTGTATTTTCCACATGTAATGTTCCTCGGTTAGGTTGGGGATGTTACGAGAGGAGACTTGTATTTAAAGTTAATTGAATTGGATTTAGTTGGATCAATAGGAGATGTGGATGATCCATGTCTATTATTTAATTCTAAACTTATGTCAAAAGAACAATTCGAAGAAAAATTGGACTCATTTAAGACTGCAACAACTGAGAGGTTTAACAACTTACCAAGTATTCTGAAACGAAAGTGGAAATTTGGTTGGTTAGTTATGTAAATAGAAATGAAGATATTGAGGACACCCTTCACCAACTTTAAATTGACTTCAAAGATCTAGAAAATTCCTTATTTGACATAAAATTAGGGAAAGAAATAACTATGGCACCAATGAGAGATTATATTGGGAATTGGTTAAAGAAATTCTTAACTAAAATAACCAAGCTAGATCAAGAAGAAGTAGTTGTAACCAATCAAGGAATTCCAACTAAACAAAATGAAAAAGCCACAATAGAAAAAATATAATGAGAGAGAGAGTCCCTCGTAGTAAGTAAAGTGATCACTTTTTTCATAATTCCTTGTCTTTTATGCTTCTCGTTCAGAAATAATCCATTTGTATCTTTTCAAACTTTATTGAGAACTTGAAACTGATATATGATCGTCTTGTTTTTCATATTCCAGGTCTAGTTCCAGTTTACTTTCTTTTAAGGTCCATGGGAGCCCCATCCCAGTCCATTTGGACGAGAGCAAACTTTTAAATTTATTGTAAAACAAACTATTATTTTTTAACTCCCCGGAGAACTTTCTTGAGGTGAAACTTTAATGATTTCTCAAACTCTAAGTTTATGAGAATGATATTTTTTGAAGGGAACCTATAATATATGCTTTTGTTTTGAATGAAATACTCTTTTAAAGTTCTCTGCATCATGGAATTATACTTTTCTATCTTATGAATGTGACCAAACCTTATTATGTATGATGGATCTGAGGAATGTTTTATTTTCATATGATGATTTATATATTTTTGTATAATATTTTGTATATATTATATTTCAAATTTTAAAAGATTCCTGGTCCTTTTCTTAGGAACTTTTGTTTGTGAATATACTTTCATATTTTTCTTTGTATTTTAAAAGCAATAAATATTGGGGTTTGTTGTTTAGTATTCCCCTATTTGATAGTTTAAGTCAAGACATATTTCATATTATAACAATGGAGTACCACCTCTATAAAAACATAAGGGGATTTAATCATTGTGAGGTTGTTGTTGTGGTTGTGACCAATCTTAACATCAACAAACCCTTATATTTAGGTTGGTCATAAATTATTTGGACAAGTTAAGGATAGTGCCAACGGTCTCTTTCRAAGGTATTTCTTTGTCTTTGAAAATGTTTGAGTTCTTTTCCCACCAAATTCTAGACACCRGGAAACTCGACATTCTTTCAAATTTTTAACCTCTTTATCAKCCAACCAATCCTTTAGGAAGTYCTGAAGGCTGGGATTGTTCCATGTAGACCCATGCTTCAGCTCCTTCTGGATGATCCCAACAACCTGGGATACATATACACAATAAAAAAAATGTGAGAAATGGTTTCCTCATGAACTTTGCATAGAGCACATTTTCTTAGACCCACCCAACCCCGCTTGAGACCAACATCCCAAGTTAAAATTTTGTTACTTAGAGCCAACCAAAGGGAGATGTTTTTCTTATACGTGGAGTTTATTTTCCAAAGTATCCCCCACCACCACTTATTTTCCCCTGTAAAATTCAAATCCATATCACCTTTATAACCAATCTTGGTAGTGCACTCTCTAGATTTTGGGTTCTTCGACCAACATAACCTATCTTGTTCATCATCCTATAACACTATGTAATTTGATACCAAAAGACCAATGAAGCGGTCCCACCCATATGCCTCCTCTCCTACCACTCCAAGGGAGGGGGTCAATCTCCATCCCGATCTACCACAAGCTTGGGGGATCTGGGCACGAGCATCAACTAAAGCTCAAATGATTGGAGCCCCCATCCAAGGGTCCTCATTACGAGACCCCATCCAAGGGTCCTCGCTTCTCCACACTGACTTGTTATTCCAAATTTTCTACATCGTCCATTGTCCCACTAGTGGAAAGGAAGACACTGACTCTTTCCACACAATTGAACCTTTGGATGATTTGGATGGTTTCTTAAACCATTCATCAACTAAAAGCACACCCATATACTTAGATTTGAGCACTCTCCCCCATAAATAATTTCAATTTGTAAGTCTCCAAAGGATTTTGGTTGTGAGTGATTGAGCGAAGATGAAAATGTTCTTAAGACCCCACCCCTTGATCTCTTTGGGGGAAACCACCTTGTTCCACTAAACAACTAAATACCTATGGTTTGACGGGAGCCCGACCAAAGATAATGGAAAATGAATTTCCTTATTTTTGTTAGGATAACTTTGGGAACAACAACAATTGATGTCTAGTACACATGGATAACTTTCAATAACCGATTTTAAAAGGATCAGATGTCCTCCTCTTGGAAAATAGCGATTAAACCATACAGATATATAGGCCTCCACTTTTTTAATGAGTCATGGCCAATCATTAAACCTATAGTTGTTAGGTTTGATAAAAAAAACCTAGGTATTTAAAGCCATTTTCCAATTCATTAACTTGAAGAGGGAGAAAGGTTTTGATGACCTAGAGACTGTTATTCGGAATCCCATAATGGTACAGACAAGATTTCTCTAGGTTCACCACCATATCAATTGCTTTGTAGTAGAGATAGAGGACACATTTTAAATATGATATATCCCTTACTAATCCCTGGATGAAACAAAGGACATCATCTTAAAATATAAGGTGAGAAATGGTTTATTAACTTAAGCCTTTGATCTCCCCCTCCCTCCATGCCTTAGACATGAGCTTACTAAAGAATTCAAAAACTATGAGAAATAGAAAGGGGGGTAATGGGAAGCCTTTTCAAATCCCTCTAGATGCTCTGAAAAACTTGGAGGGAGCTTCGTTGATAATCATGACAAAAGAAACAAACTAAATGAACCCCATTATCCAATTGAATGCCAAAAGGGCCATCCCCATTTGAAGGAGGGCTAGTCATAGGAAGGTCCAAATCACCCGATCGTACACCTTATACAAGTCTAACTTGAGAATGGTCACTTGCTGGTTCCTTTTCTTGACTAAGTGAAAGGCCTCCCGAGCCATTGAGACAACATTGTCCATTTGGCGATACTTTAGGAACCCAAATTACTCTTAAGAAATAATATCATTGATGATAGGATTTATATTTCTAGCTAATACTTTTTCCATGATATTGTAGATTATGCTATAACAAGAGATGGGCCAGTAATCACCAAAGGATACATCATCTTGATTTTTGGGGATCAGAGAGGTGAAAGTGGAATTGAGAGATCCTATGATCTTACCAAACGATTGGGACTCTTTTACCAAATTTAACATATCTCATTTTAGCATATCATAAAACCTAATGAATAATTCCACCATAAGTTCATCTTGTCCTATACTCTTCCATTTTTGTAGAGGAAAAAACCATGAAAACCTCCTACTCAGAGACATCCTCTCCTAGGGACTGGTTCATCTCTTATGTTGTCATGGAGAGAAATTTGGAAATGACATGAAGTATTTCCTGCATGAGACAACCCCTTGGCTCATGGAACATGGAATGGAAATATCAAACACCTTCCTTCACCTTTTCCTTGAAGGATATAACCATAGAACCATCCTCTATTTGAATTTATCATATTGTATTAACATTTTTCTAGAAGTTTTCACAGTGGTGGAAGAATTTAGAGTTATTATCCCCTTCTTTTGGCCACAACTATCTACTTTTCAGCCTATAGGTTTGTTCCTCCTTAGCTAATAGATCATGGTGAATGGATTTGACATCCCTGAGTTGTTGGAGCTGAGAGTTAGAGAGGAATCCTTCATCCATAGCAGAGTAAAGATGTGAAATGATTACCTTAGCTTCTCTCATCATTTCCATTGATCTTTCTACATAGGATCTGAGCCATAGTTAGTCACCACAATAACCTTGGAAATATTGTTCATGAATTGTATCATATAGGAAGAATCGACCGAAGAGGATAAGGGGACCCAAGTTTCAGTTAAAAAGGCCCGATAATTGTCCTCTACTAACCATGTGGGGTTGAATTTGAGTGAAGCCAGAAGCATCTCCCCTCCTAAGGACAACTTTAGAATAATCGACCTGTGGTTAGATAGACCACCCTCTGAGACACTTGACGTACATAATAAAGGCTTGCTTAGCAGACCCTTTAAGACTAAGAATATATCGATTATTTTGGCCACCACATCATCGTTAACATGAAAATTCTTTCATGTTGGGACTAATTTGACAAGTTCAATGTCCACAAGTTAGTGTTTTTCAAAAAAGGACGTGAAAAAACTGCAATGTCAATCTTGTCGGGGATTGGAGCTCCAAAATTCCCTTAAAGAGAGCATGAGGTTCATATCACCTCCCACCATCGAGTTCAGATTTGATAGAAACCTAGAATCTACCAAATTTTCCCAAAAGGGAATTCTATCAGAAAAATGACCATAAACATTAACCACATTGATAATGATGCCCACTTCTTTAACCTCTAATTTGACCATGATGGTCGAATGGATGGAAGAAGATGAAATGGCCTTGCATGTCAGGCCCCATCCAGTTATTAGGGCCTTGGATTTAGGTTTGCAGCACATGGTTTCCTAGATTAACAACACATCAGGTTTGTTGCTCAGAGTGATCAACTTGAGGACCAACGTTTTGGGAGCATGCCCTACCCCCTTGCATTGAAAGATAGAATAATCACGGTGGCATCTTATTTAGGGTTTTCAACACTCCAAGGGCCCTTGAAATGGTGGCTTGTTTACCTATTCATATAACTAGAACAACACATTGTTGAGCTTTAAGAAGGTTATACTTTCTCCCAACAAGGTTGGGATGGGTGAGATCAAAGGTTAGGGCCCCCTAAGAAGAGGAGTCCTCTTTCTCCCTGGCTCAAGGTCACAAAGAATATTCATTTTCTGGGAGGGGGATTCAAGACATCCATGGTTGACAAAGAGACAAAAAGTGCCATAGAGGCTACAGGAGGGTAAGAGATAGGATGGGAAAGAGGGGAAGAAATGAGAGGGGAAGGCAGGGAAGAACAACCAGGGAAGGAACCAAGAGGAGGTAGAGGGAGAGAGGCCTCAAGGGACCCACTAAAATGAAATGACACAGGACGCACACAAGATCCAAAATGATAGGAAGTGCCACATTAGCTAGAGAAAATGAAATAGGAGGGGTACCAAAACGCTTACCAAACATTCCAATTGGATGGGTCGGAGCTAGCCGTGACTAAACAAAGACTCCTTCTCTTGAGACTGGATCTTCAATATCTTCTTCTGAATTGGACCGTTGAGGCAGACTACCACCCTTCTGTTCACTCTCATACTTCTTAACCCAATTTTTTTCGACCTCCCCAAAATAGGGGCCACCCTTTTTCATTGAGATTGTAAATGGCCTACGTTATGGCATGAAAAGAACCAAAATGGCAAGTGCAAGTAATTATAATGCTATATTTGCATATCAAAATCCAATTCCACATTGCCGACCAAACCCTCCCTCAAATCTACCTCAAATTATATCCACGCCCACCTTCTATCCACCTTTCTGTTAAGCCTTAATATTGGCTCATTACCCCTTAATTGGGGCATATTATATTAGTACTATTATTTTATTTATGTCGGCTTTAGGCCATTAGTTGTAATTATACCTCCTAGTCTCCTATATATACCAAGGTGACATTTTCATTTTGAATCATCTTGTACTTGAACATTTAAGTAGGGTAAAAGGAGGTTGCCCCCTCAAAGACGCTTATTATCTGAAACTATCTCTTTTTCAAGGCGTTGAGCACTTTTTATGAGGTTTTTCTATGCTATATCGATATTTGGTTCTTAACATATGGTATCAGAGCTCAAGGTCTTGGGGTTTCGCTACTACATCTAAGATATCTTGGAATTTTTTCTATAACTTTTTTTCTACAATGTTTCAAAAGGAATGGCTTGGAGGATATTTAGTAGACGGATCAAGGTACGTTGGGTTCAAAATTCATCTCTTGAGGCCTTACACTTTCGGAGATACAGCCTGTACAAGATAAGATTCTGGAATCATACTGAACTAAGTCATTGCGGAATTTTTGCTATAAAAACGTTTCGGTAACATTTCAGACCCTGAAATATAGAGGATATTTACATAAATTAGTAGGGTATCTGTGGTAAAACTTTCATCTTCTGGGTCATCTTAAATTTATAGATACACCCTGGGTAAGATAGGGTATCTGACTAGTCTTATTGACTAGTCTCAAGAAGGTGTTCCAGGTAAAACAATCATAAATTCTTCCTAGAGTATCCAAATTGAGTGGGATGGGTTTCATTGGATCATGGACAGTTTGTAGTATTTCCAGTGTGAGTTTTATAATTTTATATCAATTATTTTGTGCGGGGCACTCTATACAAGTGAGATCTCCTGGAAAGGCCAAAAATCGGTAACTTGTGGGGAAGTTACCGTAAATTCCACTTGGCACATCCAATTTTGATTAGACCTGTGGCATTGCAGAGAAGAAATATCATAGAACTACATAAAATAAAGTTTCATACCTAGAAAAGCCGAGATTTAGGAGATACAATAGAAGAAATATTCTCTAGCAGAACCACCTCAAAATCAAGGTTCAAAAGTGATACTTGGCCAACATGCCACCAAAAAATGCAACTTCTACACCAAATAAGCCTCCAGAAAATACTACTTTGACTCTTGATGAAGGTGAAGAAATGCGTAGGGACATAAATGAACTACAAAAGAAGATGGATTCAATGGAAGCTATGTTGGATACTAAGATGGATGGTTTAAAAGGGGAGATCATGGAAGTATTGAAAAATTTTGTAACAGAGAAGACACCTGAGTGAATGCATCCCATAGAGGTATGATGAGGAACTTACATGGATACTTTCAAAATGGAGCAATTCTTGATCTCTATAATGTGCCACACTTTCAGGTATGAATTTCTTTTTTTATATTTAGAACCTAGTAATTTTTTGGTATTGATGGCTTTGTTCTAGAAAATCACTGTTACTTGGACTATTTTCATGGAAGATATGATAGCACATATGAGGATACAAGGAGCAATACCTTCTTTAGCCAATTGATAAATCTCAAGAAAAAGGGTTGATTTGAGCACATTGAGAACTTCAAGAAGATTGTGAATATAAAGGTAGCAGATATTCAAGATGAGCACTTGTTTGATGTAATCATAGGAACTTTAGGATAACATTAAACATGATGTTCGTCTTTGGGAACCCAAAATCATTGGAGAAGTCATTTAAGGTGACAAGAAATTTTGAAAGTAAAAAAATGGCTATGGCTACTAGAGGGACCAATCCTAACATCTATAGAAGAACAATGCTCATATTCTAAAACACCTCAACCTACAAGGGACTGACACCTCAACAATTGGAGGAAGAAAAAGAAAAAGGTTTATGCTTTAATTGTGATATAAAATCACTATGGAGTACATGAGTGTGGTGAGAAGTAATTATTCTACATATATTGTGAGAGGAAGAATAACAAGAACAAGACCCATCTCAAGATGAAAATGTAAGGAAGCAATTTCATTTGAAGAGTTGACTCCGACGATATAGTGTAATGCATTGTTTGGAATTATCACTCCTCAAACCCTCAAGATTGAAGGATACATCCAAAAAGAAAAAGGTAATAGTCCTAATTGATTACAGTGGTACTCATAATTTCATTCACTATAAATTAATAGTATAATAATTTCTTTGTATATCCAGGAGTTTCAAGTAATGATTTAAATTTGGGAGGAACTATCGATTCTTTCGGGAAATGCAATAAGATCAGAGGAAATCTTACTATAGGAATATGTAATGAATAGTCAATGATTATATACCCATGGGTGGTGTAGATGTTGTACTGGAATCCAATGGTTACAATAGTGCAAAGACGGTGGCTTTAATTTTCAAGAACTTTTCATGAAATTTTCATTGGAGGAAAATAAATTGAGTTAAAGAGCATCCTGAGGAAGCATTGGGTGATAGCTCTAGCGACGTGACAAGTATTGAAAAAGGGCATCAGGCATTATTGCACAATTATGTCACTAGATGTTCAAACATAAGCCATATATTCTTCAAGATCTCCACGGGATCATTGATAAGCATTCAAAGTGAGATATTCCCAAAGGTCTGCTACCCACTCGAAATCATGATGTAGAAATTCACCTAATTCTTGGGAGTGTTCCTCCTAACATCGACCCATCTGAGATACCCTTATGAAGAGTGAAATTGGCCATGGTTGAAGAAAATTTAGAGCTTGGCATTATTAGACCTATTTAAAGGATGCCCTACTTTGCACAGTGGTAATGGTATTCAAAATAGCTCATGGCATGTGGTAAAATGTTAGAGGCTCAACAAGATCACTATTAAAGATAAGTTTCCCATTCCCATCATTGATGAATTTTTAGATGAGCTATGAACAATCTATTTCATCAAATTGGATCTCAGTTCATGGTATCATCGGATGAGTGAAGGAAGAGATATCCCAAAACAACATTTTGAACTCATGAGGCCATTGTGAATTTTTGGTCATGCTTTTGGCCTTACAAATGCCTTCCACATTCAAGGGTTGGTAGAATTCCTTCAGGCACTTCCTTGAAAGAAGTTTGTGTTGAATTTTGATGATATACTAATCTGCCGAAGTGCTTAGGAGGATCATGTGACATGTTGACAGATGCTCGCTACTAAAGGAGAAAACAACTATATGCAAACCACATCCAAATGTTTCTTTGGAGTAAAATTGGTAGAGTATTTGGATATATTTAGCCTCTCATGAAAGGTATCCAAGGTGAACTAAGCGAATTAAAGAACCATGATTAGTAGCCAATTCCAACGATAAATAATCGTTTTGGGTTTAGCCAGTTACCTGGGATTTATGCGAACTATGGAAGAATAGAAACACCTTTAAACACTAACTAAGAAGGATACATTTTCATGGACTCGAGGCAACTAAATATTTTGAACAACAAAGAGGGTGATGTGTAAAGATCCTGTCTTGACCACTCAGAACTTCAAAAAACCTTTGTGTGGAATGTGATGCCTTGGGAAATGGAATTGGTGTTGTCTAATGCAAGAAGGAAGGCCCATGGATTTTGAAAGTTTACCACTCAAGGGAAAAGGACTTACAGAAACCCATTTATGAGAAAAGAAATGATAGGTAATACTACATGCATTGAAGAAATGGGCGTCCCTTACCAGGTAGGCACTTCAAAGGTCAAAACAGATCATGATAGTCTTAAATACTTTGGAACAAAGACTATCTTAGGAAGAACAACAAAAATGATTAACCAAGATATTGGGTTATGATTTTTGAAATAATCTATAAAGGGGAAACAAAATGTTTGTGGCATATGCACTCTCACGAAGGGATGAAGATGTTGAGGCCTTTCTGTACTATCTCGGTCATTGACTTGGGTGGATAGTAGAAGCAAGATATGAATGGAAGAATGATGAAAAGTGTGGACTCTCATTCAAGGGACTCCTCATTCAAAGGGACTCTCATTCAAAGGTTCATTAGGATTCAGTCACATGGAATACATTTACACATGGAAAAATGATTCTATGGTACAAAGATGGCTTACTATTTATGTAAGAACTCCCAACTCAAACAAAGGTACTATTGAAATTGCACACACCTCTCTCTCTAGTAGAGGGCACTCGGGATTTTGAAAAACCTACCATAGATTCAAGGGGATTTTTGGGATGGCCTTAAAGCCGATGTTCAAAGGTTTGTGGCAGAATGTTTGGTTTGCCAACAAAATAAAGAGTGGAAACAATTAAGACCCAGGTCTTTACAACCATTATTCATCATCTAAGAGTGATCTTTGGGAGGACAATAGTTCCATCTGAGGGTTACCAAAGTGAAGGAAAGAGTGTCATCATGGTGATTTTGATAGAATTGAAGAGAAAATAGAAATGCACAGCTTTGTGCACTCTCTCATCCCTTCACAAAGCTAAACAAGTTACCACGCAGAGCAGTTCAAAACTACATGGCATTAAAGATTATTAGAAGTGACAAGATCCCATCTTCACTAGACACATTTTGGACAGAATTATTTTTCTTGTTTGGGTACTCAAATTTGGCTCATATCATCCTATCATCCTCAGTCTGATGGAAAAACCGAGATAGTGAACAAATGTCTGAAGGAGCTGCCTTGGATTTGCTTGTCCCGATAAACAAACAAGTAATTCAAATGGTTACCCTTGGGAGATGGTGGTATAACACTTCCTTTCTTACTACAACAAAAATGACACCATTTATGGCACTTTATGGAATTACCACCCTCCTTCCATCACTTCTTCTCTAAAAGAAAAATCTAAGGTTCAAGTAGTGGAAGATCATGTCGAGGAATCATGACAGTTCCAAATCTTAAAGGACAACGACCATGGCACAAAATCATGAAACAACAAGAAGATCAACATGCGGGTGAGAAAGAGTTTTGGAAGGAAGGGAGGATTGAATTTTAAGACTACAACCGCCCTGACATATGTCCCTCAAGCAAGCTAAGAAGGATAGGGGATTGGGTATTTTTAAGACTACAACCATACAAACATATGTCCCTCAAGCAAGCTAAGAAGGATAATAAATTATCACCAAAGTATTATGGCCCTTATAAGGTGTTGCAAAAGATTGGCACTATGTCATATAAATTGGAGTTGCTTGCATCTTCACGAGTACACCCAGTTTTCCATGTTTCATGCTTAAAGAAGGTTATAGGCAACAAGATCCTAGTTCAAACTATATTTTCAGAACTTGACGAGGAAGGAAAAATCATATTGGATCATGAATCCATCACTGACAAAAGAATTCGCCAGCTGAGGAATAGATCCATTTCAGAGTATCTCATTAAATGGAGGAAACTATCGGCTGAAGATTCCACTTGGGAAGATGAGTCTTTTATATAGAAACATCCAGAGTTACTCAAGCGTTGCGGACAACACTTGTCTCAAGGGGAGGGGCATGTTAAGCCCTAATATTGGCTCACTACCCCTTAATTGGGGCATATTATATTAGTATTGTTATTTTATTTATGTCGCCTTTAGGCCATTAGTTGTAATTATACCTCCTAGTCTCCTATATATACCAAGCAGACATTTTCATTTTGAATCATCTTGTACTTGAAAATTTAAGTGGGGTAAAAGGAGGTTGCCCCCTCGAAGAGGCTTATTATCTGAAATTATCTCTTTTTCAAGGTGTTGAGCACTTTTTCTGAGGTTTTTCTATGCTATATTGATATTTGGTTCTTAACACTTTCTCTCCCAATCAGGTTCCAACCTAGGGAAAACTATCATCTTGTTTCCTATGGCTTTCGGAGCTTCAAGAGTCCAATATAATACCAAAGGGAGATCGGGAAGAATGGCCCAAAATTTCATCACCATACATGGCTCTCTAGTTGGAGAGAAAAATGAACACCATCCACCCTCTAATAAGGACATGAAAAACAAGAGAATAGTCTAACATCGGTTTCCACTGTATGGATACACAATTGGATAGAGAGTCTTCCTTTAGCGATTTACCACTAAATATCCCCACCAAGGTCATTTTGTACTACTTACCCACTTCATCCATTGTGATATCCATGTCGAGCACCATTTGCACTGCCTTTGTTGGCCTTCGACCAAGTTTTGAGGAAACATTGATCAAATTTGGCCCACTTTTGAACTTCGACACGATAGTCAAAGAAGGAGCGCCCAGGTGGAGCTGAGATCATGGGTCTGACTGATTTTGAAGGATAATTGGACACAGTAAAGGGTCTATTATCACTCTAACAATTTTTATCGGGATCTAAAAACTTATGAAGTTTAGCGAGACGCTATACCACAGTAGAGGCGCGATAGTTTGGGGCGCTCAGCTATATTCTGTGGCATATGAACAAATGTAGTGGAAGTGGGAAGGGATTAGCTCGGCGGGCTGTCGATATTGAAGAATCTCAGATCTACAATTGAAGCCTACATCAGACAAACAAATAGCACGAAACTTAACATAGCGAAGGCAGACCGGGGAAAACTACTCTGGTTTTGACAGGGAATGCGTGGCACTCTTACACACACATAGGGGGAGATGACCGATTGCTCAAAACCACTTTTCCTATGGCCCCGATGTTTCATTTTTCAAAACATCATGTCGATAGCTCAAGGGGAGGATGGCAGTTGGTCATATCACCTCACATCACCGGTCCAGGTACTTTCCCGGATGACGTACCAAATGGACGCCACCGCATAAATAACTAGAGGCTCATCATTCGAAGTGGATTGATGAAGCATGGAACACCAAGGTACTGTGACAGTAATTCATGAGAAAAGTACACAAACCATCAAATCTTAGATATGAATCATTTTATCCTATTCTGGGAAATTGTGATCTTATGCATAAGAAAAACAAGCTCGGTATGTGCTCTTGAGTTATGTAAACTCAAAGGGTGGCCAAATCAAGGTCTCTGCGAATTCCATAAGGCATGGATAATACCCATCAAATGGTTTCTGGCATGACTGGGTTCTCAGCTAAGGTACCAGGCAGGTCAATAAGTAAGAATGAAAGATGGGTCTTGCAGATGCTAGCGACTAAATTTCATATCGAACATGAAACTGAGACAGAGTCAGGAGTAAAATTAAACCTCATTATGAGGGATCTTTTCATAAATTAACATGAAGACAACACTTGCCACCCAGCCGCAAAGAAGGATAGGAGAAAAAGGAGGAAATCAGAGGCCAAAACCGATATGATAGAGAGCGTCGGGGAAAATTTCGATTGGTGGAGTACCCTGGAGGAGGAAATCGCCAAGCTGAGGCGAATCCTCAGGTAAAATTTTGGTGTATTTCAGATAGTTTTGGACAAATGTCGGCTTAAGAGAAGGGAGTCCTGATATGACAGACTGATTACTAATGGTCCCTTTAAATAATACAATTGTTCTTCCTTTTTGTAACTTGTATCTGTTTTTAGAATTATGAGGAAGTTGGAACGTTTTAAATTCCATATGAAATTCCTCTATATATGCTTGGCCTCACGAGTATAGAAGCATGGAGAAAAGAGGAGCCTGCCCTCTATGCAGGAAAACTTTATAAATATCTAGGGCTGGAATGAATACATGGCTGTAGAGGTAGATTTTGGGACTTTTTATGAAAATATTCTAATTGGTGGTGTTATGAGTCTCGTTTTCTCTCATAGTGTGTGATTCCTGTTATTTTGTATTTTCATTTTGCTTTCTTCTATCTAAATTGAGAAACTAAAAGTCCATAATTCATTATTCAATGCTCTTGGCTTGGCGATTTAGACTATGTTCATCTCTTCTAAACCATTTCAAAATTCATTACTATAATGCTCTGATAATAGTTGTGTGTTTCTTTTCTTTTGATACCATCTAAAATTTTCAAGCGTAAACTCAGAAGTCACTTCCTCTTTTAGCATTTTCCTCTTGATTGTTTTCATGATTTGGAAATGCATCCTACATTCTTGACCCCATAGACCAAAGGTCATCTTCATCTCTTCAACAACTTTATTAAAACCCAAAAACAAACCAATTCGATCCACCGATTTCCACAGATGTATCAAGTGACACGAAAGAACCCTCTCTAAGTTGAGCAGGCTAGTGCCTTAGCTCTAAAGTTGGTTGAAATGGTTACCTCTGTCATCTATCTATTCATTCGAACAGAATTTACAGAGTGCTAGCATTCTTGCGCCGTTGTTGGGGACGGAATTTAAAAATTTTCCCTGGAAAGAACGACATGGTTGAGTTCTAGGTTCTAAGAGTGGCAGACACTTAGGCACACATTGGTTGTATTCCTGCTCTGGTGACTCCACTTCGGTTCGAAGGAGACTCCACTGATAAAAGAATCCTGAATTTCCAAGAGGTGACCCTTCTCTCAATACTTCAAGAATGAGACAAAAAATTCACTAAAACATGAAACCCCTTGATAGGGGCAAGGAAGGGAATCATGAGGGAAAACAGGTACTAAAAATGGGACATCTTACAAAGCATTTTACTTTTTATTTTAAGTTGCGTCTGCTCCTTCATTGAAAATGCCAAACGAACTTTATTTTACCTATTGTATCTTAATAATTATCATGAAAGACTTAAAATTATATTTCCTCCTCTATACGTTGCACATGCATACCCTCGCCTTGTCGTTGGTTCTAATAAAAAGGTTTCACCTAGGCCACGCAATGACAATGACCAAGTTGATGAATCCTGTGAGACTTAGACCAATGTCTCTCCCACTGTTCTTATCCCAACATCCCCTAAGGCCCGACATAGATATATACCCTTAAAGCTACCCCAAACCCTTCATGATTTCCCTCCAAATTACTATGAGTTCCTACCTGTGTTCGACGGAGAATCGGGTATCATATCTGCTGAAAAGCACATTCAAGGGTTTGAGCATTTTATAGATTTATTCGAGATTGACCATGATGATGTGTGTATGAGAGTTTTATCTCAATCCTTGAAAGGAGAGACCAAACACTGGTTCAAACACTTACACCTAGAAACCATCAGCTCATGGGTGGAATTGAACAAGTTTTTTTTTTAATTTTGGGGCAAGGAGAAATCCTTAGAGATGAAACTCACTGAGTTTTATTCCTTGAGAAGACGCAACAATGAATCTATTTATGTATTCAGTAGAAATTTCTCTAGCGTCTTTTATAATTTGTCCAAAGAAATTCAACCCTCTGAAGTTGTTGCCATGCTCCATTATGCAACTACTCTTCATCTAGATTTTTCTTTCCTCCTGATGGAAAGACGACCTGGGTCCTTACAAAAAATGTTTAGTGATGCTCAAGACATTCAACACAACACCCAAGCATGTAAACAAACCCAAAATGAGGGGTTCAATGTTCAAGGACATGAAAGTGAATATGAACAGAAAATAGTGTTGGACAACTGAGAGNCCCTGTGATGATGTCCCAAAGTGGGGACATTACATCTACTATGTGCTCTCTCTAGATTCAATGGCAGGTAATTTGGCTATGAAGGAGATGGAAATCGACGTCGGTTTCGTACTCCCTCCATGGTGGACTGTAATCAGTGGATGAGTGGGAGATTTAATTCACATGTGATCACAAAAATTTGGAGCTAGGACAACATGCACAACTTTGATTTGGTGGTACTAGCTCATCTCATGAGACATTTAGATTTGGAAGGAGACGCAAGTGGTGGTGCCAATAAAATTTATAATATGCTATCGAGAAATCGAGCAAAGAGTGGGTGCATAGTGTGTTGGACAATTGAGAGGGGGGGGGTGAATCAGTTGTTACCGTGCTTAAACAATTATGGTTCTTTTAAACTCTTTGTAGAGACTCTGATTGATGATCACAATAATGCAAGGAAATAAACAATGGCACTTTCAGTATCATTCACATATATGAGAAACACAGAGACAGATATTTTCTGAGGAAACCCATGCAGGGTAAAAACCTCTTTTGTTTTATATGATAAGTAATGGTTACATTCTTTACAGTATCATACATATGAGAACCAACTCATAATGAGGCTACAACCTCAGTTTTGCAAGCTGGAACTTGCTGAGAGCACCAACTCTCTGTTTTCTCTAGTACCTACTAGAAGGAAGCACCAACTCCCTGGTTTCTCTAGCACCAACTAGCAGGAAGCATCAACTCCCTTGTTTCTCTAGCACCAACTAGAAGGAAGCTACAACTCCCTGTGTTCAAGCACCTACTTGAACCTCTGAGGACAACAGTCCTCCCTAGCACCTCCCAACCACCCTGAAATATAAATATTTGCTACATAAATTTATTACAGTGATATGATGTTCAACAATGGCTTACCAGACTTATCAC